>JAJIZL010063488.1:558-10841 GCA_023969395.1 Amblyomma maculatum | reverse complement strand
TGCAGCGTTAGCTGTGCTAGCAGCGCGCAGGATACGCAGGTAAATCGTGTATTTAGTTTAGCTACTTGCTGAGAATCTAGGCATTTCGTGTGGGGACAGCTTTTATAGAACCACCTGAAAAACGCCCGTCACTGTTCGCGAAATAAAGAGATTACATCATTTAAAGTCGAACTACTGCTTGGAGGACCGTGACCAGTCGGTCGGTGAGGGGCGCCAACGGCAACTAACGTTACTAGAACCAGAACCGCAACCACACCTACCAGTGGGGAGCACAGAGGACTATAATGGTAATGCGTTTGTAGAGCTGAGAGGCAGTTGGAGCTTCAGGCCTACAAGTTGGCCTTTTCCGGGATTGCATGCAAGCTGTTGTTGTCCGAATAACATTTGGCACATAGCGACACAGGGGGATCGGCCAAGAATTGAGCAGCTCATCACATCACATCAGGCCGTTTATTATATTAATAAGATTTCTTCATTGCATTTGTTGTTGCTGGGCATTTGTTTTCTAAATAACTGCTGGTCTTCGCTCAGATGTTGAAGGTTCCCTTGTGTTGTTACCAAGAATTCGTGTTAGCAGTCTAGCTTACTCTACTCTGTTTCATACATCAGGTGTAATGCAGCGACAGCTACGCAAGTAGTCCGCAAGAAGAAAAAAAGGAGGCGTATCACTACGTGCTCGTTTTGTGGCAGAGTGGTTTCTGCGAAAACGGGCTATATTCCGCGCATACACGTTTGCAATAAGCGGCTTAGCTTGCCTGGACGTCTCAGTGCGGATCTTACAGAAAAAATTCGCTCCGAAGAGGTATTCGAAGTCGCTGCGTTGCTCAGCGCGGAGGGCACAGCTGGCAGGGTAGCGGGGCAGCGAAAACGCGACACGAAAGAAAGTGACAAACAAAACATACAAATTCACCGAATCTGATCCTTTCTCTCTAAAAAAAGGCGCTTTTTAGGATGTTGATGGCGAATGTAAGATATAATAAGCTTGCAGACAAAGCAACTATGATTTCCTCTCGTCAAGAGCAGGCACTATTTTTCATCGCTGATGCGGGGAGCGCAATTAAGAGCTCCAGCTTTGGCAGTGTTGTACTTTATGTATGAAACGGAGTATAGTGGTATAGTCCTGCCGCCACGAGGAGGATGAAAAAACTTGGGCACTCTTTTTTTACTGTAAATTAATACAAATACACAGTGGTAGCGGAGGTTTGGTGAGACAACCTTTTTATTAATGGGAAAGCATTTCTTCGCTATGTTCACACATTTCTTTGCGCAGACCGCGTCCGCAGAACGTGTCCGCAAAATCTTGTTCGCAGCAGTTATGAGCAATTCAGAAGTGATAGAGGTTATTGAGTGGGGTCAATCGATAGAGGGTGACGTAATGTTGTGTCCGAAATAATAATTAGGCCAATGAGGTAATTAGGTAATTAATTAGAGGTAAACACGCAAAATTGTGTCCGCAGCATTTGTAATTAAGAAGTGGTAGAGGTTAATGAGTGGTGTCAGTCGATAGAAGGTGACGTAATGTTGTGTCCGACAAAATAATTAGGCCACTAAGTTAATTAGGTAATCAATTAGAGGAAAAAATGTAAAAGTAAAGGTAAAAATGGTCTCAATAGCCAATGGTTTGGCGCTGCATTTGAATGTATCAAATACTAATATAGTTAATCAAATCAGTCAATTAAGGTCCCGTCAAGAATGTGACGTCACGCAACCTGAAGTCGAGCCAAAAAAGGGAATAGGAAGGGATTGGCGCTCAATTTGAAAGTACCAATGACTAAAATGGGTAAACAAGAAGTGAATTAGGCAACTAGAGCAACAGCAGCATCCGTGCTTTCGCATTATTCCAATGCAGATTCTGCAGGGCTCTTTAATTTTGTGTGACGCAGCGTTAGGTCACTTGCCTACGGCGAGAAGAATATGCATGTTGGCTTATAGCCTTGTAGCATGATATAAGCAACTGCATGAAGAAAATGCCAATTTTGGACAGACTTTCTGTTTGCCGCTACCTACGCTGAATTGAATAATGAAACGCTCAGTCCCTGTACTCTTTAAATCCGCTGTGAAAGAGGTTAGAGGTCTAGAGTCTTGCAAAATTGTGGCTTTTATGGCGTTAAAGGGCTTAAAATTTTCATCCCTTATGGCAGCCACCGCTTAAAATTTGAAGGATTTTCGAACAAACTTTAGGCAAATCAGCGCGGCGCCGTGCTAAATTTGGCATGTGGGAGAGATCACTATAGACCTGAATAGTGACAGAAAGCTGGGTCAGTAACATTCGCTATCGGTAACGCAAAAGAAAAGTTGTTTTTCGAATTGAAGCCACATAGAGCGCAAGGCCTAGTGCGCTAGCTAGCAGCTGTTCTGATTTCCTGATAACGAAAACTGCGCACATTTAATAAAAGAGCCGTGGCATACTAGTTCAGTTGTTTACAAAAATTGCTCTGGAGATAATTTCACCCACATTCATCAGTGACTGCGCGACTAATAAGGCTTATGAAATAAACTGGACGCTTCAAATCAAGACTTGGCAAACCAAAGGAAAAGTTACACCACCCGATGGTTTATATATGCGGAAACATAAGATGTATGTTGGTTTATATTTTGTATTTCAAATTTATTAACCATTGGAACGTCTAAATTTTCCTTTCAATCTCATCCACTTTATGTTATAGATTTCATTAATCGAGCTGTCACTAATAAAGCTGTGATTTATTTGTGTTGTGTCGTTTCCCGAGTTTCCAATGAGCCCCTTAACGCATATTACTATTGCTATATGTAATAGCTTAACATTAGAGGAGAGTCTATAATTCGCAGCAATAGGATTGTTGCAACCCAGTTGCATTTCGTGATCAATTACAAGGGTATTTTTGTTACAGTTGACTGAATTCGGCAAATGAGGATACTGCTGAGCGTGTGGAAGTGAGGCTTTGGTGACCCTGATCTCGTGCTAATAATCTGTTTTTTTTTTTTTTTCTTTAAATGCTTCTGGTCAGGACGTCTGGATCTACCCTTCTCGAGAACGTCCCGGACGACGACTTCTCGGAGCATGATGTATCTAGGAGGAACTCTTTCACCGCCATGAGGTCGCACGTACTACCTTGTGAACTAGCGTAGTGAAATAGTGCCGCATAAACAAGTTTTGTTTTGTAATTATGTTGCGCTACATAACTTATGTTGAAAGGTGACAATCTGAGAGTGTTGAAAGTCATTCAGCGTCAGAATGGCGAATTAGGACGGCTAGAGCGAACTGGGAGTTGAGAAAGAGTGCATGTGGTATATAGTGTTTCTTGTGGTGTCAACCTAGTTCGTGCTTCGTTTTCAATACGAACTTACTGTACGACGAGAATGGAGGTTGTGGACTGAACTGATTGGCTACAATTGATCTTTAGGCTACAATTTAAATGTGTTGTGCACCAAAACAAAGTTAGACATTGCCACACCAGCTGCTTTCGAGAAAGTTTTCACGAGCCATCCGACTGATTCTTTGATATCCCGAAAAGATTAAGTGTAAAGCGGACACAGCAGGCAGGGAAGACAACGATAGTGCATCCGCAAATTAATTCTGTTGCTTTCAATGTTATCAGTATCTTCCACTCCGCGTCTTGCGTTCGAATTAAAGGGTATTTATAGATGCAGTTCGCAAATACACTGTTTCAATCCAAGTGCATTAAACTTTTTGAGCCCTTATTGGTGTCTTGCCTCATTGTTTAAGCTTCATTGTGTCTCGGTGACGCCAAGAGTGGTACGGAGGTCCGAATTAAATGGCCAGGCGCCAGCACGTCCCTGGTGAACAGGAGAGCACTCGTTGCCCGACATACGCGCGCGACATACTTCTCAGGCGCGACATTCAACAGATTTGATGATTCGACATTAGTATCGTAATGATCTTTAATTTTTTTTTTCATGTCATAGAGAGCAAACATCTTTTTATGCCCCAACCACGACAGCCAACATACATAACTTCAAACCGCTGATCTCAACTCCAAGTGGACTGCGTAGTTAGCGCATACTCACCTTGTCCAGGGCCCCATCACACTGTTCATTTGAGTCGCCAGCAGGCGACGCTGCGCGAGGAACAAATCCACCCGTTCAAGTGTTTTCATTTAATATGATTTCATCTGTATGGTCCGCACTGTTTCACGCTTTGCTCTGTTTTTTCGCGGAAATGCGTATAACCGCTTTCAGTAGTTATGCGAGACAATATTAGCGAAGCCTAACTTTATTTTTTTTTTTGAAAATTATACAGTACCCCATTAAATCTTATATAACTCCCTTCGCCCCGCCGTGATCACGCAGTGGTTAGGGCGCTCGACTACTCTGCCCAAATATGCGGGATCGAATTCCGGAGGCGGCGGCCGCTTTTCGATGGAGGCGAAAAGCAAGGCACGCGTGTGCTGTGCATTGTCAGTGCACGTTAAAGAACCCCAGGTGGTCGAAATTTCTGGAGCCCTCCACTACGGCATTTCTCGTAGCCTGAGTTAATTTTGCAACGAAAGCTACACAAGGCTGGTCAGCAGAACATTTTAAGCGGTATCTGAAAATAACAACTTGAGGGGCAAGTTGGCGCTGCATAGTACCCAGAAATGTGGCGCAACAAACACAATCACATGTGAAGAAACACAACACAGGCGCACACTACCAACTGTAATATGGATTTGAACACACACTCTTCCTACTCACCACTCCTCCTCTTCTACACCCAAGTACATCTTCTCATCATCCTCTTCTTTGCCAAGGAGATAGTAGCACTTTCTTGTTGTTTACTAGTGTGTGACTATGTGGTGGACTTTGTGACTGTCCAGCTTGGATGATGGTTATGGTGCACTGGGACGATTGTGGTATTAGCTGCTGGGCAAAAAAAGAGATGTGTGGAGATGTACGTGGGTGTAGAATAGGTGACTGTCATGCTTGGACAATGTTTATGTTCTACGGGGAAGGAAGTGCTACTATCTCCTTGGCATAGAGGATGATGAGAAGATGTACTTGGGAGTAGAAGAGGAGGAGTGGTGAAGAGGAAGTGTGCTCAGGTCTATATTACAGTTGGCAGAGTGCACCTGTGTTGTGTTTCTTCAGATGCGGTTGTGTTTGTTGCGCCACATTTCTGGGTACTATTTCCAGTGGTCCGCGCTAATCACTTCAGCGCATGCGCCGTAGTTTTGGCAACCGGTTGCGCTGAGCCGCGCCGGTCTCTTCGCGGCACCCGCGCGTGACGTAAAGCTTCGCTATGCTCATCATCGTTTTCATCGTGATCATCGCGCGGGATTATCGTGATCGTGATGATCCTGGCCTAGCTGAGCTAAGCCACTGCCACTGTTGCGCACAACACACCTGAGAATATAGGCCGCGGCGCGTGCGCTAGCTTACAGACGCACGGTGGATGAAGCGGCGGACGAATAGTGCACGTGCTGTGAACGGAATCAGCGGAGGCTACGCGAAGAAGCGTCGACGGATCCAGAAGTCATCGCATGGCACGAAGATGCCCGGCAACATTCGAGCAAAGCAGGGAAGGTAGGCTAAACAAGCGCCAGAGACGACTGAAGAGCGTGAAGAACGTCTCGCTAAGCGCCGACGCCAAGTCTCGGATCGACAAAGACGCCGACTCAATGCCGAACAAGAAGGCCGTCCAAATGTACAGATTACTTAAGTCGAAGCTCAGCGAATGGATGAAGGTGAAGTTCGACATTAATTTGGCATCGGATCCTCACATTCAGACTACTCAATTGGAAACGGTCATTAATCTTGTGTGCCAATGAGGAACCATCCCGTCTAGATACTGTGTATCCAAACTTTAGACGTTGGCAAACTACTTTGCAGACCACTGATCGATCTTCGCGTCTATAAAGCGTAACATTGACTAAACATGCTTTACACATATCGAAAACCGCAACAGTGTCACAACTGCTTAACATCGAATAACAGCGTTCAACCAAGCCAACTCCTACCTTTCGCTACGTATATCTTTGCTATAGCTAAGCTAAGCCACTGAAAATTTTTTGGATGTTAAACCGCATAAACCAAATCAAACCTAACCTCCGTTCGCTATGAGCTAAACAGAGAAGGAAGGGGTAAAGTACGTAGGCGCGCCGCGGTGTCCTGCTGGGCTGACCACCCCGCTTTTTTCGCTGCGGCGCGGCAAACAAATCATAGCACTCGGCAACAACTCGTCTCCGCAGCGACGTCACCTGAGCTATTATGTTCGTAAACTCTGGCGAATGCCTGGCACCGAAGATCGCCGCGTGACGTGGAAGCGGGAATTATCAAAAATGCAAATTTTCAGCCAGCTTTTGGGGACTTCTGCACGGCATGTACGCTCAGTGGCATCTTCTCTACTTTTAATGCATATTTTCGATGGCCACTTTCCGGAACCCGCTTTTTGGAATCCTTGAAGTGTGTTTATTTTTCTCAAGCTTTTCACAAGCCCGCATTTGCGTCAATAATCGCACACCGCACGCAGCTGTCTAGGCACACAAAAATCTGCACTTCCAGTGTTATAACAGAACGAGAGGTAATGCTGGTTTAGTAGATAATTATCGGAACCGGTCTGCAATAAAATCGCAAGCTTATTTAAACGAGCTTCTCGACTTAGCATGGCTTGGCAACGTCCGGCGAAGCTCATCTTCAGCAAGCACCTAGTGTGTGGTGGACAGTATTTCGTCCCTGGGAGCTCTATAGTGGAGGCTACATGTGCGCTCTCAGGCAGTGCGATTCCCTTGCGCATGCTTTCACAGCACTATAGATGCACGAGACGAGCACAGTCAGGAAACCAGGCGCGGCCTACCTCGGCCTTGCTTGGAGAAGCAGCGAGAGGCCAATCTGAGTGGCCTGCCAACGGTTTCGATGGCTGCACTATAAGCAGCTTTCAAAAAGTGAAAAGCATGTAACGTGAGCAACTGCATCCAAGAGAAGCCTAATTTATTAGCACAACCTTCAGATGCCACCAACAGCGCTTTCGTGCGATTGCTTACTATTACTAGTCAGCACACTGGGCTAGCCCCCCGAGTTTCTAGTGAAAAATGAATTTATAGGCGGCGGAAAGAAAAAATAAGCCAGCCATTTCCGGAAATATGCACACATTTGTGAGGCAGCACTGGGGCCAGGCTTGTCGAGAAAATGCCCTGTGCAGATCCAAAGCAAATGTTGGGGGCGGGCCTTTCAGTCGGACGCCACGAGCTAAGCGACGGCGGTCATCTGGCAGTCGGAAACGTCCAGACGAATCCCCAAAAGCACTCAAGCTGTTCTTTTCAGGGGTTTCCGAGGTTGCACCTGCTCATGAAGCCGTGGAGGTGGCATTGCTGAAGTCTTTGGGGGTTTTCTTGGCCATTCGCTTGTAGAGCGGAGTCTTGTAGATCCATGCCTCTTCTCCCTGTGGCTCAAACAACTGCGACCAAAAAGAAAAAAAGATCATTTAACTGCAGCCTTAAGAAGTAGCACGGTTGGCCATTTGGCGAACACGCGTTAAGTCGAATTTGAGTTGCCAGGATAGTTATGGAATCATTTATTGTAATTTTCTTATTAGTTTATTATTTTTATTAGTGCGAAATCACTACTTCGTGGCGTAAATCACACAAATAGGAGGTATTGATGCAGCATCAGCATTTGACTCCAATAAGGATGCATCCAGCAGGTGACGTGGTGAGGCCTTGATTGGTAGGCGGTTTCGTGACGTCATCTAATTTAAAGATACTCAATTTTATGTCTTCTTGCATGAAACTAGTGAATCTGGCATCAGCAATGACGTATGTGCCACGTGGATTAATCGTGCCTTGCGTGATGAGCCGGATAAACCCAGTCTGCTTCGAAATGAATAGGGAGCCTAGACCTTCTCGCCAGTTGTCAGAGGCTGACATACGCCACCATTTTCACTTTTGATATTGCCCACCGTGGTACTGCTCTTCCTCTTATACTCCGTATTTACTCAATTCTCAGCACCGCGATGACCAAAATGAGGAAGCATGCTTAGATTCATAAAATTCGGTATATGTCTATTTTGATTTGCATATGATGTTGCAACCGAATAATCTCTCCTCGCTGTAGTCATGGGCTACTTCGCTAATCGTGTCCATCACTCACATTTTCTTCATCTGGCGAGGAGAGAAGCAAGGCTACGGCTACGCAGCCAACTTCGCAGGCGAGTTGATTGAGTTGCCACTCCAAGGCGGTAAACCGCAGATGGAAGGCCGCGGTAGCCTACGTGCTGAGCCTTCCCTATTGCGATACCATCATAGATCATGGTACCTTCACGAATAAATTCAGCAACACACGGCTTGGACAAGCGCCGAAATATGTCTAAAAAGATTGCTTTGGCAACTTGCAGCGCCATAATTTTTACAATACGTGGACGCTCAAGCTTAATCGTCTTGAGAGCAAACGTAATAGCGCCTTTAACACCACCTTTTTATCTTATGAATATTTTATAAATATTTTTGTTTCAGTCGATTCTCAGGAAAAGCGAGGCGCACTACTTGGTGGTCACCTACACTTACAATCACATTTAACGGCTTTCAATTGGAGGTGCATTGGTCGTCGTTTCGAATCCTACCAAAAACTAGCCTGCAACTTGATTAGTAGGCAGATGTCAAATGGAAAGCGAAATAGTATGACAGCACCCTGAACGCTGCATAAAGAAAGGTATACATCCCTATTTTGATACCAACTCACGCGGGTGTTCTTACTGAAAGGGGGTGTTTACTGTCCTTTAACAGGGATAATAGCCCTCTCCAAGTTTCACAGAGAACAACACAAGAGCACAGCCAGTCTAGGCCTCCACAAGCGAGCTCGAGCAGCGCAGCGGCACTTCGTCGTTCTTCTCCTCGTCTTTGTGATATCCTCGCCTAGTTCCTCCTCGTCTTCATGATATCTTCGCAGAGTTCACTACAATTTCCCCCGGAGCGAAGAGGAGCCATCCTGGCGACTTAGGGTGAGGGCAAGAGGAGCGGATCGTAGTATGTTTTGAGGCGGCTCACGTGCACAGTTTCGCGGCCACGATGACGCATGTCCGAAGAGGGAGTGAGTGGCTCCACGATGTAATTCACAGGGGAGGTTTGGCGGACAATGCGGTAGGGGCCGTGGTACTCGGTTCGAAATTTTGATGACAATCCCTGTGGGGTACCAGGAACCCAGAGCCAAACAAGGGATCCTGTAGGGAAAACGTGTGGCGTCTGATCTTTGTCGTGACGATACTTTTGGCGGCCTTGCGATTCCGATGTTAAACTGCGGGCTAACTGGCGGTATTCTTCCGCATGTTTGGCAACGTCTGAAAGGAGAGTCCACTCGGAGGAGTCAGGACGATATGGTAAAATAGTGTCCATCCTGGATGATGCCTCATGCCCATAAAGCAGGAAGAAAGGGCTAAATCCAGTGGTTGACTGCGTGGCGGTATTGTATGCGTACGTCACGAAAGGAAGAACAGCGTCCCAGTTGGTCTGATCAGCGGCAACGTACATTGTGAGCATATCTCCAAGAGTACGATTGAAGCGCTCAGTCAGCCCGTTAGTTTGAGGGTGGTAGGCTGTTGTGGTCCGATGTATGATGCGACATTCGGCCAGTAGAGCTTCAACGACGTTGGAAAGGAAGACGCGTCCTCGGTCACTCAGCAGCTCCCGCGGCGCGCCGTGGCGAAGAACAAAATGATGTAGCAAGAACAGGGCAACTTCACGGGCAGTAGCGGCGGGTAAAGCGGCGATCTCGGCATCCGGGTGAGGTGGTCGATGCCGACGATAATCCACCGGTTCCCAGAGACCGTGCAGGGAAGTGGCCCGTAAAGGTCAACGCCAACGCGGTCAAAAGGGCGGGCCGAGCATGGAAGTGGTTGTAGGGGGCCAGAAGCACGAGGTGTGGGTGACTTGCGGCGCTGACAGGCGATGCAGAAGCGGACGTATTTGCGAATACAGCCGTACATGCCGCGCCAATAGTAGCGTTGAGAATTCTCTGAAACGTCTTGACTACACCAGGACGGGCACACTGAGGGTCGGCATGGAAAGAGGCGCAAATTTTTTGTCGTGAATGGCGGGGAATGACGAGAAGCCACCGTCGACCATCAGGCATATAATTGCGGCGGTAGAGAAGACCGTCTCGTAGGGCAAAGTGTGGTGCTTGACGGCGTAAAGTCCGAGAAGGCGCAGCGTTTGGAGAAGTGGACACGATGTCGATAAGAGATGCGAGCCACCGGTCTTTTCGCTGCTCCGCAGGCATATCAGCGATTGTTAGAGACGAGAGGACGGGATCAGCCGCCGAGGAGCAAACAGGTGCGATGGATAGGGGAGAACGAGACAGAGCGTCGGCGTCCATGT
>JAJIZL010063470.1:0-14201 GCA_023969395.1 Amblyomma maculatum | reverse complement strand
CCCCCGCCCTCGAAGCGCGTCTGCGAAATCGCTCTCCTATTGTCGCCGCTTTCTGATAACGCCCTCACCTGAAGGCACATGCTCAGAAGGGGGGCGTCGATTAAGAAAATTTTGAAAAGGGGCTCACTTGCGCTGTTCACGGCTTTCAATTCCTCAATATGATATTAACCATTATAAAAGTGGAGGTTCATTATGACTTAATTATAGCCTAGTTATCAAGCGGCATCACGCACATGTCTGCCCCACTGTAAAATTCGCTTGCACAGACGGCACGAACAGTTTTCAAAACTTCGTCTGTACATCTGAAAACAAAAAAACTGCCCTTAACTCTTAACAAAATCCAAAAACTGTGTGAACATGGCTTCCTGCGCGCAGAAGAGAGGCTGTCCAAAATATATGTACAAAGCCGGGCGCATAGTATCTGGTTACTAATTGATTGCGGCGCGCTGCACAGTCAAAAAACTGCGCAAATGGCTGCCTGCAGTGTTCTGTCACGTGTTAGTGGCATACACACCTGTTACGCACGGCTCCTCTATTTTCGGCGCAAATGCTATTCATATCGCAGCCAGCAAATAAGTCCACGCACTTATTGCTTGCATGTAACCCGGACGAAAATTCGCTTAGTTCTTGAAGTCATGCTTCGCGCAGTTGTTTCGAGGAGAATAAGGAAAGAGAACATTTGGGACTGGTAGGAGATTATATAGAACCAATTATGAAGCAATGGCATGCTGCAAAGATATATACTCACGGTCTAAGATGACGGCGTTCACTGAGTCTGATAATGCCGATGGTATCCCGCCGTTGCTGTAATCCGTACTCCGGCGACATTTCACAGCTCAGCAATTCGCTGATATGTAGCAAGCACCAACCGGAGCACATGGACATGTATAGGCGCAAGAGAAAATTATGCACAGCACAATGAAAAAGAAAATTAATGAGGGAAGAAATTAAAGAAAGGTTTAAGAAGCTGTCACAAGTCTTGTAGCGTCTCCAACAAGCTCTAAAATGAACGCTTCGGGAGGAGGCCGCACAGCAGCGCAGCTGGGGATGCTGTCTGTTGTGTCTTGCACGTAGACGCGTAGGCGAGGGGGAACAACGACCCGCTCAACCAGCGCGTGATTCCCGCCGCGGTGTTGTGTTCGCAAGGGCTGCGCGTGGGAACGAAGGACCAACGACCCTCTCAACATTCCATTCGTCCTTTACCCAGCCCTCTTCTGCTTGCACCGGCCAGCCGTGACTTCGGACCGTGCCGATGAGCGGCCGCCAGCGCGCACCGCTCGAGTCGAGTTCTAATAAATAGTTTTGTTTTGTGTGTTCGCAAACCCATTGTTTCTTCAAGCCAACCACGGACAAACATTTTCTAAAAAAATAGAAAACCTCCCCATCTACCATCCACATTCTTGCGTAAATCCATACAGCTGGTGCATCGACAAATGCGCGCGTCCCCTCCCTTTCGCCACCTATGATCGAACAAAGGATGGTCGTTCGACCTTTTATATTTACTTCAAAATATTATATACTGTTGCGTGATGACTGATTAATAATGTCAAAGAGGTGGAGTTCCGAGCTTCTCTTCTATTCTGGCCAACTTTGGTTATAGATTATACAAATTATGCTCAAGTTAGCTAGCTGAAAATTATCCGACTAAATATATACATGTTTTTATTTGTATTCAGTTAATGTTCGCTTTTCGGGTATGAGTAGATGTTTTTATAAAATTCTAAACATCGGCCCAGGAAACGAAAATTTTCCTAATTTGCAGGCCTTTATTTCAGAAAAGGTTCATGGTAGATCAGCAATAATTCCACAATATGTTCTCAGCATAAATATCCGCAAACAGCTAAAGCTCATATTTTTATGACATTTGGATACAGAGATACGATCGCGCTAATTTACAGAAAACAGCGAACATTGAAAATTTTTAGGAAAACAAAAACAGTTTTCACATTGTTTAAACTTTTTCCACCTATTCTACACTACCTCAGCTTTCAAAACCATTAAAACACCTTGCATAATTTTGTTGCGCAAGTAATTATGGCCACATCGATAAAGCCTTTGTCCAATTATAGCGCACCGCGCTGTTCTGAACATTCTACGGAATTTGTGAATTGTTCAAGGTTTTTAAATTTTGGCATATAATTTTGTAACAGGGAGAAATATATTTACAAAAGAGGATTAAAGATATATACATTGAGGAACAGCCAAGGAGCCAGGCTACGAGGGCCGCCCATTCGACGCACTTCTTTTTCTTAATCTTCCACAAACGAGCGAGCCACTTCGTCCTCATCATTCTCCAGCTGTAACAATATTTCTTCGCTCATGTTTTGTCTCGACTTCGCAAATCGACGGTGACAGACACAGCAATGAATGATTCAGAATGAATTTTGTGCGCGTCGAGGTCCTGAAGCGCTGTGGCATCAGGCAATACACAGACGTTTTTCGCAATCACCTTCACCTTGACGCGGATTGCACCAAAAGACGATAACGTTCAATCAGCAAGCAACGTATTCCAAATCATTTTAGTAGAATGAAAGAATTGGAAAGGGCATGGAAAATGCCTCATTAAAACAGTGTTTGTAGGCTGCATTCGTTTTTTCGAATGACTCGACAGCGCACATTATTTTCATTCCTGTACAGTTTTTTTTTATTCCTTTGCCACCGCCTAGCGCGGTTGGAATGGTCAAACTCTAAACTAATAGGCGGAAAAAACTATTTTTTTTGTTTATTGGCGATATATATGTTGTGCGCCATATAAATGTACCGGGGCCTTCATGCTCGCTGTCTGCACGAAAAACTGTCATTTTTTTTTTACCACCGTGTGAATGCCCAAAACTAAAATGGTAACCTCGCGAGTCTTCCGGCTTTTCATTTTCCAGTGATTGCGTCTAGAAAGTACACACATCGTATTCGGTCCTTTCTCCAGGTAAACAGACGATGCTGCGCGTAGTTCCTTATGGATAATACAAAAGCACTAGAACAAAAACATCGCTGAGAAAATGGTCATTTGTTGACCACTTGAGGCAACGTTTTCCTTCTCGGCAATGAAAAAGCTACCTTCTAATCACTAATTTAATGTCACATGAACATGCTATGGCGACACGATTTCGTTTTTATGCGCGTTCTCACTGACAACTGGATTTGTACTATAGGTTAAGTATAGATGCAGGGATGTAATCGGCGTCCAATACAGGCATATTGGGTCGTGAGTGCTAGCCGGTCTGGGGTATACATATGTGGTCGCACGGTCGTGCTATCATTAGATATAATTGTGCGACAAACGTATGCGCCTGCGACGAAATCTGCATGCATGCCAATAGGCTAAAACCATAAACACATATAGCTGACCCCCAAAGGTGCGCCGCATATGACGAATCCAGACAGTTGCGGCGGTACGTGCTTGAATGCGTTATAGTAATTGTCGTCCCGTACGTGGTACTTGGCGAGGTCCGAACAATCGGCTGAAATGTTGTCGGAATTAAATGCCGCGGTTTGGCGTCCAGCGCAAGTGTATTCAACCATAAAAATGGAGAATTTGTTTTGATTGAATGGTCAACGGAAAATATTCACTTCGGCAGCCCATTAAAGCTGCGTTTTTAGGATGGCAATGACATTTGCGAGATCAGGGGAAAAAGTGGTCCATCGTGGGCAGTTTTCATACAGGGATAGCTAATACTGGAAAAACACAAGACAAATTGCAATGGTCCATTACAGCCAGTTTAAAACAACGGAACGGTCAACGTCGGAATAACACAGGACACCTTGGCCCATTGTAGCCAGTTTTAAAAACTGAACGGGCAACGCCGGAAGAACACTGGACAACATGGTCCATTGTAGCCAGTTTTAAAAAAGGAACGGCCAACGACGGCGGAACACAGGACAACTTGGTCCATTGCAGCTATCTTTAAAAAACTGAACATCCAATACTGGAAGAACAGAGGATAACATTGTCCATTGTAGCCATGTTTAAAAACCGGAACATCCAATGCCGGAAGAACACAGGACAACTTGGTCCATTTTAGCCAGTTTTAAAAAACGGAAAACCCAATGACGGAGGAAGGCAGGACAGTTTGGCCCATTATAGCCAGTTTTAAAACCCGTGCGACCATTATTGGAGGAACAACGGCAATCTCGGTCCAACATAGACATTCTGTATGTACGGCAGTGCCAATATCGGGAACTCACTGTACATCCTGGCCCAAGCTAGCCAGTGTTGGCTACTGGCAGCGCCAACACTGGGAGAGTGCTGGCTAGACTGGGCCATTGTTGGACATTGTGTTGACTGGCATGTCCTATGTTGGGAGCATGCTGGTTAGGCTGGCCCAATGTAGGGCCACTGCTTGCCGTCGTACATACAACATTGGCCCAATGCTTTGTGCTGCCTGGGTAGAACCACCGTGTAATCGCGAACGAAAACGTCTCCTTGCTCCTTGGAAGGGAAATCTGTGTACCTCGGCATTGTAATGCTTCATACTGGGACTGCTAAACTTCCTCTGTAAAAACTTCAGTTCGGAGCTCCATACACTGCATAAACAGAGCAATTGCATATTTCAAAGACATTCACACTCTCAACGAGTGCCCCTGCATCTCTGAAGTTTCCACCTGCGTTCACAATCAGCAGTCTCCTCGCACTTCCAAGATCAATATTATTGGCAAATTGTCGACATCAGAGAAATTGAGCTTTCTGGACCTTCTGCATTCATTCGTGGGCTGTTTTGACCTCGCGTTTTGACCTGTTTTGGCCTCACACAGCAGTTATCAAGCATCTAATTATTACCAAAGACAGCGAACGACCAGTGAGGCAACCCCCCTTCTGAGTGTCCTCAGAAAACTGGTGCGATTCGCCATCAAGTCTACCAGATGCTTCACGATGATGTTATACGGCCCTCAACTGAATCCATAGGCAACTCCTGTTGTGTTGGTCAATACAATAAAAAGATGGCACTTCACGTTTCTGCGTCGACTAGTTGTGGTGAAACCATTTCAAACCGAGAACTCTGAAATTAAACGCGGATCTAAGGAAAGGGGCCTTGTGAAGATAAGCTATTGTGACCCTCAAAGCGCACAGTGACAGGCTCATGAATAGACAGAACCTAAAAATAAAATACCATGACCTTACAATTCCTGCCTCTCTGACTTCAATCTTGAGTGTTTTTTCTGTTTTGCACCTAAACGCTCATTGTACCAAAATGAGAAATATTTCCTTGTTTTCTGCGTGCAATATGCTTTAGACTTTATTAACCTTTTGTAACTGAAACGTGGTATAATAACAGTACTGGAAAAATAGGCCTCTCCGGTTGCAAGCACGTCGTTATTAATCGCCCTAATAGAGAACGAGGATGTGTTGCTTTTTTTATTGACACGTGCGAGAAATGTTATATAATTCGTAATTTTCGTACAGGGAATGAAAACTACTAAATTCTTCTGTTAAAACATTGCTCTCATATGATGCGGTAGTGTACCGGCCACCCAACGGCAATATTGCAATCTTTATAATCTTCTTTGAAAATTTTTGGATTATCTTCGGTCAAATTAACTGAGGTTAATACTTGGAAGAGATTTTAATATAATCCTGTTCAAGCACATCATCCCTGCACGCGAAATCATTGCGGTGTTTCAGTCAATCGTATCACACGGTTTTATTAATTTGATAACATCAAAAATTCGTGTCACACTGTTGGTGGCAACATGTCTGGATCCCTTTTTGGAAATATTTCATAAACTGTATCTGTTGTTGGAGCATTCGCACGTTATTCTGGTGGCTATTGCCTGTCTTCAACTGTATCTGTTGTTGGAGCATTCGCACGTTATTCTAGTGGCTATTGCCTGTCTTCATGTCTTATTAAGGGAACAAAGATAGAGACACCTTCCGAACCAGTTCTACACAATAAAGTGTGTTTTAGACAAGGCTCTCGCATATTTCAGCTAGGGCGCAGTGCACACTATTGGTCTTTTTTTCAGGATAAAACATGCCAGTGATGCTTATTCAAAGTGTTTATCTAAAAATTATAGAAATATATGCCAAGCACTTCCTCTTTAATGCAATTAGGCAATCTAAGCGGATCAGAAAGCCATGGCTCCTGCCCGAGCTGAATCGAATGATAAAGGATATGAACAAACTGTATCATATCTTTTTAAACGGTTGGTCTTTAAAATCCCTGCTGTTGTTCAAAAAAATCTAGAAATACGTTGAATAGTGAGCTCAGTCTAGCCAATATAGCTTATTACCAAAAGATGTGCAATCACCATACATCAAAAAATTAGGGCGCCGTTTTGATTATTTTAAATAACTTGATGGGCCGCAAAGCTAAAACGCATCAATTGTGCTACTACTCTATGATAGCCGCGATCTATCTGGAAAGGAATTGGCTGACCATTTTAAACGCGATCCTTTAGATAGCTATGTGACTGTGATTGAACAACCTGAATCGCCATTATCGTGTAGGTTCATAGAAAGTATTTTTCTTGAGCCAAACAATGAAACAATGGTGCGCACAACGCTCATAAAATAGAACAATTGCAAAGCATTGGACATAAACAATCTCCATATGAAACCAATGAAATGTGTACTGAATTTGATTGCACCCGTGCCTATGCACGTATTTAATTTGGTAATTGAAACGAGGATTTTTAAAGGTAATAAAATGAACGTCACTGTTTTGTTTCGAGGTGGTAATAAAATTATGGCGCCGACCTACGGGCCGGGCCAATATAGGCTATTCTTGTTTTGCTAAGGAATTTAAAAAATTAATTTTCTCCCCTCTATCTATTTTTTACCGAAATACAAATTCTTTCAGATCTTTGGTTCTGTTTCCGAAAGAGCAAATCGATACAAAGTGCCTTGTTTCTTAAAGATTATGTGCAAGAAATAATCGACAACAAATGTTAAAACAGTCTTCATCATCATCAGCCTCACTATACCCACTGCAGGGCGAAGGCCTCTCCCGTGTTTCTCCAATTAACCCAGTCCTGTGCTGGCTGCATCCACTTGATCTCTGCGAACTTCTTAACCACATCGGCCCGCATAACATTCTTCCGCCCCCTGCAACACTTTGCTTCCCTTGAAATCCACTTTTCTATAAGTAACCATCGGTTATCTTCTCTTCGCACTACATGTCCTGCCCATGCCCATTTCTTCTTCTTAATTTCCACTAGAATGTCAGTAACTTGAGTTATTTCTCTGACCAACTCTGCACGCGTCCTATCTCTTAATGTTGCCCCTACCATTTTTCGTTCCATAGCCCTCTGGTTTGTCCTCAACTTAAGTAGAACTCTCTTGGTTAGCCTCCACGTTTCAGCCCCATAGGTGAGTACAGGTAAGATAGAAACTGTTGTATACTTTCCTCTAGAGCGATACCCGTAACATGCTAGCCATAATCTACGAGGGCTAGCCAAATGCGCTCCATCCCAATGTTGTTCTGCTTGATATTTTATGCGGCTTAACGACCCAAACAACTAAGTCAATGAGGGAGGCCGTAGTGAAGGGCTAAGCGCTACAAAGATACTTTGTTGGGCGAGTTGGTACTTATTCATTATTAATATAAACAGCGCGAACACGAAGACAAAGGACACGATAAAAGAAAGCCACAGTACAAGCGCTGACTCACAACTATGCCTAAGCCCTTTACTCCAAGGCCTAGAAAAAACAAACATGAAGAAAACGAAACAGTCACGTGAAACAACTTCTGGGTTCACCTGCTGCACAAAAAATCACTTAAATAAGACACCTCTTTGCTTTGAAAGAGATAGTGGAATCATATTTTATTTCAACGGACAATAAGTGTCTCAGCAAGACTTCTCTTGCTCTTTCAAGCAAGAGAAGCAACATTACACCAAGCCACCTCCTTGGTTGCACCAGCCCCGTTCCCGATGGAGACTACCTCCTCGCACCCATTTTTATCTGCTGTTGACTCAGCAAGTTGCACTGCCCCATACCATTGTCATCGTCAAGGATAATACACTCTATCTGCTGTTTCTAAACTTCGGGTATTCATTTTAAGTTTTCCTGTCCCTTTTATGGTCCGGATCTGCGGTGATTACATGTTGTAAGAAAACATTTTCGCGTATTACCAATGTGTCAGTAGTTAACGGAAATTGCTGTTCTTTCCCGAGGCTGTAGAAAATTACATTAGCCTTCTGTATATTGATTTTAAAGCCTACCTTTCTACTTTTCAATTTTAGGTCATCAATATTTATTTGCAGTTAATCTCCAGAGTTACTTAGCCAGGCAATGTTATCAGAAAACCGCAGATTATTGAGATATTCTCCATCTAACGTTATCCCTAACTGCTCCCATTCCAAGTCTGTGAATTCTTCCTCTAAACAAGCTGTGAATATTTCTAGGGAGATGGTGTCTCCTTGCCCAATACATTTCTTTATAGGAATTCTGTTACTTTCATTACTCGGAACTAGGGTTGCTGTGCAGCCGCTATATATATCTTGCAGCACTTTCCCTTACGGCTTGTCTGCACCCTGAATTTGCAATGCCTGTATGACCGCCGAGGTTTCTGCTGAGTCAGCTGAGTACTGAGGTTTTTACTGGGTATGTGTTAGGGCTTGTTATAATCCTCACATTTTCCAAACATCAGGTTGATGGTATGAATACTACCAATAGTAGAGTACCCTTTCCGAAATCCTGCTTGATCTTTTGCATTACTGCAGTCTAAGGTTGTCCTGATTCGATTAGCGATAACCCTTCTAAATAACGTATACGTATTAGACAGTAAACTTATTTGTATGTGGTTTCTCAAATCCTTAGCAACCTCTTTCTTACTAATCAATATAATGTTTGCGTTCTTCCATGGTTCCGGTACCGGCGATGGCACCAGGCACTGCGTGTAAAGGGTGGCCTTTTTTCCTAGCCCAATACCCCCCCCATACTTGAACAAATACACTGTTACCTTATTCTCTCCATCTGCTTTCTCCATTTTCACAGTTTCTAATGGTTTCTTAATCTCGTCCTTCGTTACTGGCAGAACGTCTGACAGCTTTTTCCTACAGCCAACATCATTATGGTCCTTACTACGTTTGCTACCGTATAGATTACTATAGAACTCTTCTGCTACTTTGCCTATCTTTTCCATATTTGTGTTGACACTGCCTACCTTGTCCCTTAGCACATGGATCTCATTTTAGCCTATGCCCAATTTCTTCTTCACCTCTTTAAGGCTTCCACCTTTTTTTACCGCATTCACAATTTTCTCCATGCTATACTTCCTTATATCGACCACTTTGCGCTAACTGATGAGCTTTGATATCTCTGCCAAGTCTGTCTGGTCTTTTGAACCGGAAGCTTGCATACGTTGGCCGCTCTTAATCAAATCTTTCGTCTCCTTGGACAGCTTAAAGGTATCCTCTCTAACTATCCTACCTCCTGCTTCTACAGCGCACTCAGCAATAATAACAGTTTTAAAAAGTTCTTCTCTTAAAAAGTGTTTACTTAGAGAGGCCGTTCACCTCTTAAGCGCCCTAGACAAGTGTTCTGGTGTCAACAAACCGCCAGTTCAACGACAGAAGCGTGCTGCATATCAAAGTGGCGTTCCAGTCAGCGTACGCTAGTAGTAAGGATAGAAGTGCCGGCTCATCTGCCGCTTTAGTCAAAGATCGCGAATAATATTAGAGTGCGCGTAGCTGAAATTTGCAGCCGAAAATTTTATGTGACGTGGCTACGACAACCGGAATATTGCCGCCCAAATCTTCCCTTTTTTGTTGGATGAGCTAAAAATGTACTCTGTTGTTCTGCCGCCATGAATCGAGACCATTGCCGATGGTAATGGGGCTTATGATTATGAGAAATGTTATTTCCTCACAAGAGAGGACGCGTCTAGCGCACGCCCTGTCAGCCGACATCCTTCGTGCCACCCGTCGTCTGTATGCCGTGAGCGCGGACCGGATATCACCGAAAGCGACAATTGGGGCTCCTCGTAATCATTCACAATATGATGCGCTGCTCTGTTTACATGCCCAAAGCAAATCGACTTCATCTTGACCTGCCCTAGTTTCGCGAAAAGCTTTCTTGACGCATTACGCCGGTTTACAATAGTGTAATACGCCGGAACGTTAATACGATGCGCTGTTCTCGCATTGATATAAATGCGGCTAATGATAGGTAATGTACTCTCCGGCCTCAACTGGCATACTTGCTATGTTTACTTGGTTGGTCAACTGTTCCTCGTGAGACGTTTTCTGAGTGGCTCAAACGGCTTCAGGCCGTCATAAATGTCATCCTTTCTGCTGGCGTATCCTATAAAACGGAGAAGTAACACTTTGCTCTCGACAAGCCCAAGTCTTTAGGCCCCCTTGTCAGCTCCGATGTCATCGGCCCTCACCATTAGAAGACGATGCGAAGCAGGTGTTTTTGACACAATCGTCAAGCGCACGTGAACAATTTTTGGGCCTTTGCCCATACTACGGGCGTTTTGTCGCCGATGTTTCGAAAATCGGGGAGCCTTTAACTCGCCTTAATAAGGATGCCATTCTTTTGTATGGGGAAACCAAAAACAAGATCTATTCGCCGACTATCAAACACGTCTCCAGTAGTCACAGATATTAGGCCACTTTGACGAGAATGTAGCCGGAAGTCCACACAGATGCGAGCAGTTTCAGAGTTGGTACCGTATTAGTGCAGTGGTGGGACCACAATGAGCGCGTAATCGCCTACTCCATACATACACGGTCAATCCGAAAGAACTACTCGACAACAGAAAAAGAATATCCTGCGGTTACGTGGGCGCTCACTAAATTCAGATGTGTGATTTGATAACTTTATTTTTCCACGAGATAAGGAGGCCCCCAATCCCCGCCCCCGGCACGCATTCCTAAGGGACGGGAGGTGGGACCTTCGCGATCAGAAGCGGGCAAAAAGTCATGGCTCTTCTCGGCTTCTTCTGCCAGGCGGATGGCTTATTGCTATGGAGCAGGGACATCGCTCCGCAGCAGGACTTCCCAGGCTTCTCTACAATGTATATTTCTTTTAGCCCCTGGGGAGGTAGCACATTAACAGATTATATGGTCGAGGGTCCCTCTCTCCCCACAGTGCTTGCATTTATCGTTTTTTCTATTGTCAATCTGCACATAATATGTCCAGACCGGGTTTACAAAGTTCCCAGCTTGCAGGCGCCGCCATGCGAGTGCCTCCCTATTGTTTAGACTTTTATCCGGTGTGGCACCAGTCTCCTGCTTAACCTGTAATTCTGAAGAATCTCCGTATAATTTTGCAGACGCTCGTCCATGTTCCGGCAATCGGGCGGCTCTACAGTTACCCGGAAGTAGAGAGTTCGGGCTAACTCGTGGGCCGCTTCATTGCCAGGAACGGACATATGTGCAGGGGTCCAAATTAGGCGAATTTTCCTGTTTAGTCATCTACTGGCCAGAATCCTTGCCGCTTCCGGCGAGACCCTTCCCTTTCCGAAATTCCGAATAGCCGTTTTTCTATCGCTGATTATGAAATTGGCTTGCGTACCGACGCAAGCGAGCGCTATTGCAACTCCTTCAGCCGTTTCGGTGTGCCGACTTCTATAGGTGGCGGCTGACATCGGGGCACCTCGGCTATCGACCTCCGAAGACGACCGCCGCCCCCGTCTTGCCACTTGCCCCATCCCCGTACGCAACCTCCTTGCTGTCCATCGAATCGAAGCGTCTGATAAGTGCTTCTGCTCTCTTCTCCCTCCTGTGTGTGTTGAATATGGGATATAATAATGGAACAATCAAAAAGCTAGAGGGATTCACCACGCAAACCACTGGCATATTTAGAAGGATCGCGTTGAATGGACAAGGCCTGAAGGAAAGAAGCTTGCTTAAACTAACCCAAGCTTACGTAATAAGTCGCGTGAGCTGTGCCACACCTTTCTTAAATATCATGTCGGAGGAGAAGAGATTAGACTCTCTCATTCGACGGTGCTTAAAGAGGGTCCTGGGCTTACCAATTACCGCATCCACAGAGAGGCTCCTTTCTATGGGAGTTTACAATAGCTGGGATGAAATAACTGAGGCTCTCAGAGTTTCACAGCTGGAAAGATTAAGTCGAACGACCACGGGCAGAACGATACTCGAGACGGTAGGCCTGCAGACAGATAGGGGGCTACGAGAAAAATCAAGAATCATACAGGACTGTTGATAAAATATAACAATTCCACCCCTCCCTCGTAACTAAATTCAGATCCTACCTTTACTGACGACCATTCAGGGTCATCAGTGACCATCATTCCCTTTGCTGATTGTTGATCCTAAAGGACCCTCTTGGATGCCCTGCACGCTGGAGCTTGCGGCTTCAAGAGTTCGACATTAGTATGTTAGATAAGTCGACGCTGACTCTTCAACACCGACGCTGACTCTTCAGCGCGCACGACTACCACTACCACTCGGCATTGCTTACGCCTACCTGGTTCACGACGCCTTCCTTGAAGCAGTCACAACGTAAACGCTTGCTCGATTGTGAAGTAAAAGCCCTCAGCTTTGTCTGCTCAATGCTTACATTTAGGGCCGCAGGCCAATACCACCTTGCCGTTTATCGCGTGTTTGACACATTTCCCCTACGCAATGACGTCTTGTTCAAATGTACATTTGCATCCGCTCAGGCCGTCTTTCTAATTGTCGTTCCTATGGGTTTTCGCGCCAAATGTATGCGCGCCTGTCACGATGAACCATCGTTTGGACATCTTTACTTCAGTAGCACATCAACACGATTGCGTCAGAAGTATTACTGGCCCAAACTTGGGCCACACTAAGACAGTATATCAAACTCTCATGATTACCAGTGCGGTAAGGCACTCCCTCCAAGCATATCGGTATTATAGCGCTGTCACACGGGCCTTTCAGAGGCCCTCGAACCGACCATCTATCGACTCGAAATCTTTAAAATGCTACTACACTCGCGTTTTCAATGGCCATTGAGTCTATAGTCTATTAAGTGAACGGAACAGCTCAGAACTCTATTCAGATCTCGTAGGCCTTCGAACAAAGCACAATGTGGCTAGCGTAGACCCGAGAAGCGCCACATGCAATCTGTGCACAGCACGTTTACGGTTCAGAACAATAAAAAGCGTAATTATTTGTTATCATTATATTCTTGGTAAAATATTTGTGTGCGTAATAATTTAAAAATTGCATTGCTCTTTTATAAGGCGCATTATTTTTGTACTCTCTACCACCGTAACCTGTGCTATCGTGAAAAGCAAACAATGATAGGCACATCCGTATAAATGTCAATGCATTTAAAAAACCAGTTTATCTTTAACAATAACTAAATCCAGTTACTAAAAGAGGAGTAGTAATGTTTTGTTGTGCATTTATAGAAAGATTTTATTTCTTTAAGCAAAACCGAAAGCGATGATAGTGGCGCCACAAACGTTTGGTTCCGAACACCAGAACCAGAGGTTGGCGTGTAGCAGCGGCACAACTCCGTCGAGTTCAATCGTCATTGAAAGCCTAGAAGGCTATCGAGTCAATCGCCTTTGAAAATGACCGTGAGACAGGGGTAATATAAGCGGTACCTCCGCCAAGATCTCTGTTTTATCTAGTCGGCATTGAGTTGTTGGGGCCGTTTCCATCGTCATCTCAAAGCTTAAGTGTATTTTTGTTGTTACCGTATTGCGATTCAAGCTTCTTCAAAATATTTTTCGGTCATTAAAATACCGAGAATATCCGCGTGCAACTTTCGCAGAGCTTTTTGTTTTGTTGAACACGAATTCCTCACTTCCGTACGCTTCCCTACCTTCACATCTATTATCGAATTTTTACTAATAAGGTCGGTGCATGATTGTTCGTTGCAGCTTGATGCGAGTAGAGAGCTTTGTTGTACTTAATGTCTTGTATGCCCTATGGCTTTGTTTTGTGGATATTTGGCTGTCCAAGTGCATGTCAGCTGTTAAAAAGCTGTCGCAGCACATTTCGTAAACCAATACATTGGTCGCAATGTCTCATGCTGAACAGCTTTATCTGGTCAATATTTTAGGCTGATCATTTTTGGGCGCTAGTCCCCGATTGGCAACATTCGATGTCATTCGCTTGTCATAACCTCTTGTTTCCCGGAATAATTCCCGCCGCCGGAACCTCTTGTTTCCCGGCGGCGTTGGCCGTGAGCGATAAATCCCGGCATGCACTTCATAAATAAAAAGCAACTTCCAAGTTGGGCTGGGTGGGAATCGAACCAAGATCTCCGGAGTGTGAGACGGAGACGCTACCACTCAGCCACGAGTTTTTTTTTT
>JAJIZL010063465.1:0-19558 GCA_023969395.1 Amblyomma maculatum | reverse complement strand
GGTTATTCTTGCAGTGCATCGTCCCGATGGAGTAATCAGGTTGCCACCTGCTGTGCGAATCAGCGGGCCATCACAAGCGGTGGTAACTTTTCTTAGCTGTGAGGCTAACGGTCCACTAATGACTGAATAGTCAGCTCCGGTGTCTACTAGGGCAGTGACTCTGCGACCGTCGACATCAACTTCAAGGTCACTTGTTCGCGTCCTCGCATTGCACGTGGGCCTTAGTGTCCGATCTCGGCTCCGTCGTTTCTTGAGGTCATGGCCGGGGCATACCGTTGTTACTTCGCTGGGCGGCGGTGTCTGCTTGCACTCTGGTCGTGTTGTCGATGTCGTCGTGTGGAGCGGCGATGAGATGGTTGCGTCGTCGTTAGTGGTCGTCGGCGGCGGAGGATCTTCCTCTTTTCGCCGTTGAGCAACCTCACCTCCAAAGGTTGCTGCCTTTAGTTTCCCCTACGTGGGCTTGGGGACCTTCCGCGCACACTTCCATCATAGTTACGTCCTGGCGACGCAAAGCGGGCCCTGTACGACGATGGAGACCTGAATCGACGGCTTGGTGGCGCAATCTCACCGCTACGCAGATAGTTGTCGATTTCTTGCGGTCGTTCACCTGGGTGGTCGTGGAGCGTCGACTGCAAATCCGCGGAGACCGATTCGCCGGTACGGGCAGTGCCGCAGAATGTGGCCGGCCTCACCGCAGTGGAAGCATAATGGCCGGTTGTTCGCTGTCCTCCATGCGTCGCACTTCCTGGGGCTTGTTGGTCGTTGGTAGGCTTGGCGGGCGGGAGCCAAGGGGCGGTTTTCAGGAACAGGCCGGTAGCGGCGAGGGCTCGGAAAGTCATCACGTCGGGCGGAGGACGACGTAATGCACCAGCGTAGTTCATCGCTGTTGCCTCTTGTGCTGGAACAGTCGCAGCCATCGCTTCAGGAACGCCCAGCGCCTGCTGGACTTCTTCACGGACGACGTCCGCGAACGTCGCCACCTGGGGTTGTTGCGATGATGGCTGCATTCGGCGGAGCTCCTCTCGCACGATCTCCTGGATGAGGTCACGAATGTTCTCTCCACTTGCAGATGCGCTGGGGTAGTGGCTTGAGTAGTCTGGCTGAAGTGGCCGCTCGTAGTGGCGCATCCGGGTGTACAACGTCTTGTCGATGGAAGACGCTTCCGTTTCAAATTCCGCCACTGCTTTTGGCGGATTTCGGACAAGATTTCCAAAAAGCGATTCTTTGACGCCTCGCATTAAAAGTTTGACTCTCTCACCTTCAGTCAACTTAGGGTCGGTGCGGCGAAAGAGGCGCTTAATCTCCTCAACGTACGCCAGGACAGACTCGTTAGGAAGTTGCAGACTTGACTGAAGGAGGGCCTGGGCTCTTTCCTTTCTGATGATGCTTGAAAAGGCAGTCAGAAACGCTTCCTTGAAAGTCTCCCAATTCTTCATAGTTGCCTCATGATTTTCGAACCAAACTCGGGCATGTCCTTGAAGAACAAAGTAGACTTGCCTAAGTTTCGCGGCGTCATTGCAGCCGTTGAAATCTGCCACACGGTCGAAAAGGTCCATCCAATCTCCCGCATCTTCATCCGGTAGTCCATAGAAGCAGGGGGGCTCCCGGGGTTGAACGAATATAACTGGTGCTGTAGGCTGGGCCATTGTCAGCGTCGATGCCTTCCGAGATCGAATGGTGTCAAGCAGCAGACCGTGTTCGTGTTGTAGGCCTTGAAGTCGGCGGCTGGCTCGGTGACCTATAGGCTGGTCTTCCAGGGCGACAGGAACACGGCTTGGGTCTTCGCTTGAAGGATAAAAGGCAGCACCTCCACCAGATGTCACGTAGTGGTGACGAGGTCGACGACACAATTGAAGGGGTCGATGATTGCACTAAAGAAACTGTTTATTTGGGCTGATTTGCGCCCGCAAAAGAACTAAGCAACTCGGCGGCGGCGATAGAAACAAACGTGCTCGTCGATCGTCGTACAAAGAATGCCCGTCACGCTCGTCGACGATCAATTTAAAGGCTGCACAGAACAATCTAGATAATGTCGCAAACAGCTACCAGCACGGGCTGGAACATTGTGGAAAGACACCCGAGTGGCCTGAATCTTCGAGACCGATCTCTGTGCATCTTGCGCTGCAACAAAACTGATAAAGGTGTGACTCGCGACAACGAGCATTAACAAACAAAGATTACGGAACTGATACGCGGTCCAGAATCAGAGTGATAAGCCTGTATGCCGGCGGCTGTTAAAAAACAACAAATACTGTTTTGAAGGTTTCGCGGCAATATTCAAGGAACACTCTAGCAAGTTCGCGATTCGTCATTCTGCACCTCGTGTTTGTTTTTGAGTCCAGCGCATTCCACTTATATTTAGTTTGCGCCATAAAGCCGCTCTTATGCCATTGATAGGTAAATATTTTTTGTTTTTGTTTTTATTTTGAGTGGTAGGCTTTCGGCTCTCTTTTTTCATTCTTTTATGAAGCTTTAGCAAGCGTATAGCCAGCGGCCGCTTTAGACATAACTGCTGAACGAGCTTTGTCAACAATGATGAAATATGCCAAATAAAGCACATTCACTATATGGCTACACGCACTCTATGTTTATGTTCGCATCTTCGTCATTCAATGGATAACCGTATCGATATTTCAGAAAGTGTGAAGTCCATTGGAGGCTTCTTTAGAGCATCGCAGTGATTCCTGTCCGTCTGTATACATTTCAGATGGGGTCCACAGTGGGGAGAAGGTGGCTACATGCAAATTACCATGGACCACGGTAATGAATTCTGAAGACGAATGTTAATCACTTATGGTGAAAAAGTGCCTTTAGGATGGCAAATGCTTCGAAACGTTTTTAAGTCACTTTTAGAAAGCACGATTTAAAGCGCGTGCAAAAAGAAATGTTTCAATAAAAGTGCCTAGGACAATAATCAATGGTTGCTCTACACACTTCTAGGAAGCTGCACGTTCTGTTTCATGTTTCTTAAGTGGCAATGTGTTGACCTCCCGGTTGAGAAATACACCAAGTCGTTGTAGTGTGTTCTATAGCTAAGAACAGAAATTGCTGATGTGCCTGCTATACACATAAAAACAGCCTGTTGTTTTTTAATGTGAACACCAGACCAACCTGGCATGCTGGTGTTACCAACACACCACATCGCTGGTGTGTGGTGTTAACACCACACCAGCCTATTGTGTTCTGCTGGTACAACCCGGCCTGCCTAGTGTGCATAATGCTCCCATCAGACCAACTCGGTGGTCTCTGATGTAAACACCAGAACACTTCGTGTGCTCAGTTGGGACGATCTGGCAGACGAGTTTGGCTGGTGTTACCACCACATCAGCTTGATTGTCTCAGATATTGGCAGTCACCCAACTTTGTGTGGTGTGATACACACTCATTGAAAAATAAACAAATGAAATTAAACTCTTTCATGAATGCCAGACCGCAGTCTACAGCTGATACCCCTTGTTGTGTGCGTCATCGGTCTGCCATGGTCTGGCCAGCTGTTTATGACAAGGTGGTGAGATGGGATTTCAATCCCGAGGGCTGCTGCTCCCTGCGGCAGTTTTGGAGACTTGCCACGCGCTGTTCTGTCCAACGATGATGACTTTGACAAAGTAGCATGTCTCTATGCATAATGTTGTGGCACAAAGAGGTCTAGAACATCGCTGGCAAATCTTGAGCGCTGGCATGCAGCTTACATTATGCAGCGGTATAATGCAGCGGTACATATGATAGCAACAGCTTAATAAAATCATGATACTAAAGTGTGCTGCTAGACAAGGCACCGAGGCACAATTTATATCTGGCATTGCTTTTGAGCGGGGCACAAATATATGTTGAAAAGGTAAGTTTTGCAGTTGTGCAGTAAATAAGGAAAAACATTAGTTGTGCATGAAGTACTTTCATGCAATGAAGGAAATTAAAGCCGCATGACAGCTCACCGCGCAGAGCCGCCACGTTCACTGAAGTCTCTGTTCAGAGAACAGTGTGCTATGGTGCGGGTGGTGTGTGTATGTGTGGATGCCTCTATATGTCTCCCGGAATTTCGATGTGTGGGCAAAATTAGAGTAGGCTGCAAAATGATCTGTGGGCAAAACATGTGGGCTGCATGGATAGAATCTGCCTCTCTATTAAGGCAGCCTGCGTTTAAATGCATGTGTCGGCACACTGATAGGACTACCTTCAGCTTTTCTGCCACGACTGTTAGCAACTACAACTGCCTGTGATCACTGGTAACAGGACCATGGCAAAAAGCAGAGAAACATTTTTTGCACTTGCTGCCACAAAAGTTTTTGTCTACCAACTCTGACACCCAGAATTCCATTCGTTACCTTTATAAAGTTTTATAGCAGATTATATATCCACAAACACCATACTTTCATTGCTCTTGACTGACATTTCATAACGTTGATTATATTTAGCAACATTTGCACTGTTCACTATGTTCGTTGATGTTAGTTCAGAACACAGTTGGTAATAATATTCGGAAGACCAAGCTCTGATTCATGGCAGTGAGTCACTGAAGTCACAGTGTAACAGAGTTGCTGCGCAAAAAGGCGCACTTGCCTTATGAACTGTCCTGAAAGTAATGATACTATTATTTCTGTGGTGCACGTATGCGCAACACAACAAGTGGCACAGCAGACCTCGACGAGTCAACGAAGCAGGTTGCCATGTTAGCTAGAAACAACACGAGTCTATCGAGTGGAATACCTTATGGGAGTGCAAGCTGACTTAAATGGATAAGTGGAGAAAATCTTGAATGGTTTCCGGAGTTTGAAACGGTGGCAAACCACCCTGCAATACATTTGTGCTGAAGTGCTAGCGAATGTGTACATATATGAGGTGTTAAAGAAACAGAATACGTGGTTGTTATGTTCCGAGTCACTAGTGGCTATGGGAACCCAAAATCTTGGAATTTAGCTCAGAGAGCGCCAGCCCCCCCACCGCACCAGGAGATGCCAGCAAGGGTGCCAGGAGGGAACACACCTTGCTCCTATTTAGACATGTTTACAGGTTCGTGAAGAGTGACTGTCTCCTTCCCTTTGGTCTGCATTAAAATCTGCGGCTGGTTCACGTACAGCCGCCCTGATGTTTAACAATATAGCGCGAGCGTCGACCGAACTGCTGATCAGACCTTGTAACGGCGATAAGCGTGCAACAAGGTGAGAGTACGCGCACGCACGTGAAGGCAGAGCGTCGTCTGCTACGCTGTTCCGAGAAAGAGGACACACGCCCTGCTACATTATCAGTTCGCAAAATCCCGCCAAGCCGTGGAGCGCATGCGCATAATTATTATGTGAGACTGCATGAGACGTGATTTATTTCTCTCTTTTTTTTTGCCTATTACGGGAGGCTAACCTGGTGATTCAAAGGTATGATAAGAAAAAAACAAAAGGAAAGAAATGAAGCAGCACATTGAAACTATTGCCTGGATCGCAATAAACGGGGTTCCAACCAGCTCTGTATTCAGCCTTGCAGTGTCTCGATGGTATAAAAAGGCATCGAAGCTTTCAAACGCCCTCTTCGGCGGATAATACCTCCACATGTGCCACTGGAATAACTCCACCGCGTCATCGTAATGTCGCTTTGCGGCAAGTCTCAAAATGAAATTGCTAAGAGCGTTGGAGTCACTCAGGCTACCGTAAGCAGAATAGTTCAGGCTTATCGCGACGAAGGGCGCATTCCTGCCGCTCCTCGACATTTGAAGCGCAAGACAACCGAAGAAGAGGATCATGCCATTGTTGCTGCGACTTGTGTAGCACCCTTCATGACTCCTGGTCAATTCAAACAGGTTGCTGGAGTGGACGTGAGGGACAATTTGGTACGTTTCCGACTTCGAGAAGCAGGTCTTCGCAATCGAGTTGCTGCCCAGAAGCCAAAGCTTTCGGCGACTAACAAGGAGAAAAGGCTACAGCTTGCACGCGACCATATTGAATGGACCGTGGAGGACTGGGAAAATGTCTTCACAGACGAGTCCACGGTTTGCACAAAATGGAACCAGCAACAGAAAGTTTACCGACCAGACCTCATAAAGTTAAGATTTATCATTGTTCATTTTTTTATTTCGCTATGTTTGGCTTACATCTACGAAAGTATATGTAATTTGATTCACGGGGTGACATGTGATTATCAATGTCAGCTGTCACTGTTCAAGAAATAGATGATGCAGCACAAGCGGGTAAAATGGTTCTCAAATATAATTATTTATACTTTGTTAAATTTTAAAGATGTTTGCTGAGATTGTGGATGAATTATACTTCCATGTATTGTCGCTGTAATATATTCTTTGGGTGTCGTTTAATATTGTCTAGGAGCCATTCACCACACAATATATGTTGTTTATAAATGTTTTCCCAATGTTACAGGTTTGATCCACGCTATGTTCAGAAGGTCAAGTGTAGTGGCAGAACGAGCGTAAACATTTGGGGTGTAATAACTAAAGACGGTCCACTCCGTCGTATATCGGGCAGCTTCTGTGCTGAAGCATACCTGAACGTTATTAACGATGAGCTTCTTCCCCATCTTCTGGACGGCCCTTTCACAGACGGTTGCTTCTACCTACAGCATGACCTGTCACCGGTGCATGCTGCACGCGCCGTGAAAGAACGTGTGGAACTAGGCATCACAACGTTGTCATCGCCTCCCCAGGGAGCCGACCTCAATATAATTGAGAATGTTCGGGGTATCCTCAAGTCCAACTTGTCTAAAATGAGTCTGCATGAGGCGTCGTCAGACGACTTGTGGTAAGCAGTGAAGAGTAAATGGGATGCCCTCAAGGATAACGTGGAACTCGTACCCCACTGTTCGACTTCCTGCCCAGGCGCATCGCAGGTATTGCTCATCCCGGAGGAGAATTCCACCGTTATTAACTGATTTGTGAGAGCCTTGAGTCAAGGCCTTGTTTCAGCTATAAAATGCACAAAGCAAATAAAGGTTATTTGGTGAAAATAAAGTATTCAACTTCTGCGCATACATGAAGCTATGCCTTACTACCTCCTTCTCTCCTAAAAAGAAGCAAAAACACGTGCTTATACACCGCACGCTTCTCAATGCATTCATCGCTCCTAACCTGGCGACTACCATTTCCAGCTCAGTTGACGCATGCAGGAAGCCGCAACCCTCTTGCAAAAAAAAAAAGGAAAGGGCAATCATTCGTGGCTCCGTGTCTTTGCTCTTCAAGTAGTTCAGGAGTGAGCGAGTAAACCTTACTGAATTAAGACAAGTGGGCCTTGGTCCACAGCCACAAAAATCGAAAAATGGTAACTCGCAAGGAAGCATTCTCCGCGGAAGGGCACGTCTGAAAGCTGCGATGCAATTTTTATACCGCTGTTATACCGTCTAGACACTGAAATACAGATTAAACAGCTGGTTGTTGCCTCTTTTATCGTAATCTAGGCAATCATCTCCATCTGCTGCTGCGTTTTCTTTTTATTTTTTCTTATATTCGTTCGGCTTCGCCAGCGCAACGTATTAGGCAAAACAAAAGAGGCGGCATCACGTGTCGCTGTCACATTTTAATCATGCGCATGTGCTCTACTGCTTGGCGTGTTTCTGAGAAGTGGTATTGTGGCAGGGAGTGTATCCTCATGATCGGAACAGCGTAGCAAACGAGGCCCTTTCTTCCTGCGCGTGCGCAAACTCTTGCTGTGTTGCAAGCTTATCGCCGTTATAAGGCGCTGACCAGCGGTTTGGTCGACGCTCGCGCTATATTATTAAAAATCAGGGCGGCTGTACCTATGTGTTGCGAAGCACAGATGGCAGCGGTCAACAAGAGCCATCTCCCGGCAGTGGAAGAGAATGGCTGATCAGGAAACTTGCTAACTCTTAAAGGCCTGGGGCCCTATGCATGTTTTTTTAGTTGTGTGGTCAAAATAAATACACATTCGAGCATCCTTCATAGAGCCCGGAGCCCGTGCATCTAAGTTCGCTAATCTTAAAGACAAAATTTGCTGCCTACTTAAGCTTTAAGCTACCCTATTCAATGCATTGCATGGCAGCTTTATGAGCTCCTTTTTTTCAGACACTCTTTTGGATCCTTATTTACATACGTGCATTTTGTTGCTTGCTTAATCAGCAGTTTTCTATTTTAAGCCTCAATTGGCCCACCCGTTACGGTACAGTCACAAGGCACTGCATTATATGAAACATCCGACAGATAAAAATCCTCAGTCATACAGAGGTGCGTTTGTGGCATAGTGGTAAAATCTTATATTCAAGATACTGGAGAGTTCGGTTGAAGTCATAAAAAGTTGCTCGAGTTCTACCAATATAGTATTTTGATCTGGTCTCAGATATAACAGCCAACTGACCAATCAGCGCCTTCCTATGTGATCTCCAAACTATGACGCGCCAAATACTTGCTGATAATTTTTTCGCTCTCAATGCCGGCTTATTTTCTAGAGAACAGGGTTCTTAGGTCGGGCACATTGTTTTGAACATCTGCACTTTACAGTCTAACATTTGTGCTACAAATTCCCAGTGTAGCTGTTTTATAAATAAAAGCTATAAACTGCTCCAGGATACTTGTAAAGTGGCTTTGGTGCTCCAAACAGCAAATTTTTAACTAAGACCCTGTTTCATACTTGGATTCACCCAGTCTGAATGGCATGGCAGGACTGCCGACCATTCTCACGCTTAAATGCTGTTATTATTATTAGCCACGCAGTCCAGCAGTCTCTCATGGACAGCTCCAGCACTTCTGCCTGTAAGATCACCTTTTGCATCTGATGCCGCAGAACTGTCAAGCACTGGAAAAGAATACTGCGCTAGAATCTCAGTTTTCAGTGATTTCAGAGCTCTCCATGGCCCCTCAAACAGATAACACTGCAAACAATATTTTTTGCACAATGTGCATCCAGCCTGCAAGTCACTAACGTTGTGCAAATGTTTTGGTTGAAAAGTGACAGACCCGCAGGCCAGTCACATGCTGCTCACTTTTCTACCTTGTGTTTGAAAGTCAAAAACTGACAACTGTTCATCGATAGCACAGAAGTAAATTAAAGCTTGTTTCGTATCTATTTTTCTTTGTCGATAACATTCAAGATCAGCACCCATGTTCCATGCGAGAGCGATTCAATAAAGTGACCTGCTAGTAGGCCTTGTACGTGTGAACATCGGTAGAGTCAACTAGCTCTCTGGTTGCTACCACGTCATGTGCATTTTGTGATTCTGATGCGTGAATGGTCCCTAAGTCTCACTGCAGCACTTAAACTTATTAATCGTAATGAATTGAAGGTTTTCGCCTGCTCCAATGTAGAATTAGCATTGGTCCTGTTCTGCTATTGCAAAAACGGGAGGAGTAAGACTAACCTTCTCACCCTAAATGTGCTTCAGTTGTTGGTAGTATTGATGCCATTCAGTATTTAGAGCAGAAAGGTTAAATTTTTCAAACACTGTCGCAGATTAGCACAAATGCAAATTTCAGCTATGTGCAATACCTTGGTCACCTAATTCAGTCTGTCATGGCACTCTAGTGGCACTTGCTTTGAGACATGAAGTTTGTTGACTGTGAAGCATCCTCTGAATGATGAGAGTTGAAGTCGATTCAACTGAAGGTTGATACCTTGGTATGCAAAATGGAGATGAGTATTCCTCATGCACGTAACAATTTTTCATACCTGCATCATTCTAATTACCATATAACTGGCTGAATAATGGCAGCAGCTGCTTGGCATGATGAGAAGAAACAATTTGGCCTGCTTGTGCATTTCACACTCACAGTCAACAGCTTGCTGTTTACAGTTTAAAGCTAGTAACCATCCACCGAGTGCAACACATTGCTGAGAGAAATGCACTCGCTAAAGCTATTTGTACCACTAGTATCATCAAGGAAAGCGAGAAAGCTCCTTAGTTATTTCATGGCAGTGAATTAATCATCCATCTGATCCATCAGCATCAGATAACTATGGATTTGCTGAAGGACGGGCGGGATATCGTGATAGAAAAACTAGCCACCCTGTATACGCAGTGCCCGGTGTCATCGACGGTACCGGAACCATGGAAGAATACAAATATTATCCTAATTCATAAGAAAGGGGACTCTAGGGACTTAAACATTACACAACAATCAGCTTATTGTCTGTTACGCACAAGGTATTTACTAAGATAATCGCTAATAGAATCCGGACAACCTTAGACTGCAATCAAGCAAAGGATCAAGCAGGTTTTCGGAAACGGTACTCTACTATCGATCATATCCATACCATCAATCAGGTGATAGAAAATTCCTCGGAATATAACCAACCCTTATGCATAGCAGTCATTGATTACGAAAAAGCATTTGACTCAGTTAAAACCTCCGCGGTGATGCAGGCATTGCGAAGTCAGGGGGTAGACGAGCCGTAAGTGAAAGTGCTGGAAGATATATATAGTGGCTGCACAGCAACCATAGTTCGGCATACAGAAAGTAACAAAATTCCCATTAAGAAAGGTGTTAGGCAAGGAAACACGATCTCCCAAGTACTATTCACAGCTTGCTTAGAGGAAGTATTCAGAGACTTGGCATTGGAGCAGTTAGGGATAAGGGTAGATGGAAAATACCTCAGTAGCTGCGATTTGCTGATGCATTGCCTTGCTAAGCAACTCGGGGGATGAACTGCAAATAATGATTGATGACCTAGACAGGAAAAGCAGAAAGGTAGGCTTGAAAATCAATGTGCAGAAGACTAAGGTAATGTTCAACAGCCTCGGGAAGGAACGGCAGTTTACGTTAGGTAGCGAAGTACTGGGAGAAGTAAGCGATTATGTCTACTTAGGACAGGTATAACTGCAGATCCGGACAATGAAAAGGAAATAACAAGAAGAATAAGATTGGGATGGAGCGCATTTGGCAAGCACTCGCAGAATATGACTAGCAGCTTACCGTTATCGCTCAAGAGGAAAGTATACAACAGTTGCATCTTACCTGTGCTCACCTATGGGGCTGAAATGGGGAGGCTAACCAAAAAGGTTCTACTTATGTTGAGGAGAACTCAGAGAGCTATGGAACGAAAAATGGTAGGGGTAACATTAAGAGATAGGAAGCGTGCAGAGTGGGTCACAGAAATAACTCAAGTTACTGACATTCTAGGGGAAATTAAGAAGAAGAAATAGGCATGGGCAGGGCATGTAGTGCAAAGAGAAGATACCAATGGTCGCTTAAGGGTAACAAACTGAATTCCAAGGGAAGGAAAGCGTAGCAGGAGGCGGCAGAAAGTTAGGTTGGTGGATGAGGTTAAGGAGTTCGTCAGGGTCAAGGGAATGCAGCTAGCATAGAACCGTGCTAAGTGGAGAAATATGGGAGAGGCCTTCACCCTGAAGGGGGTATAGTCAGGCTGATGATGATTTCAAATGATCTTTGGCGTGTACGAAAACAATCTGATCACTGTGTGATAACTGACGAACAATAAACCGTCTGATGTCAGTTTCAGCGCCTATCCAAATTCTTGTTGCTGTTGCTGCATTCACTGAGATAATAAAATATGGTCCAATCAGTCGTTCATGGCAGCCTAGTATATCATGATATTGTTTCTTTATATGATGTGGAGCAATGCTGCTACAAATGAAAGCCAAGCACCGATTGCCAGTACCACGACAGAAGATGGCAAAGTAAGAATACATGCTACACTTTATCTGACCATGCCTGGGATGAGAAAAGATGTAATGCACATTTCTATGGTACATTTTTAATTTCCCCTTGGTCTTTATCATTGCCCTGTAAGCCTCTGCAAGGGTACTATATCAACCCTAAGTTACGTCGAGAAGGGAGAATGACTCGGCAACAGCGGGCAAAATATGCCCAAAGAGAATGCTGAAGGAAATGCCTGGAAGAGTAGAGTTATGAAAATTTTTTAGAGAAATTTACAGATTGAAGAATATGAAAACTTGGCAGTAAAATAAGCCAAAGTGTAACCAAACCTTCAGCAGTGCTTGTGCCCCATAGACCTTTTCCCGATCTTATGAGAAGTCATTTGTGCAGTTACGTGGATGTGTGGAAGTCTGTCTTAGCCTCTTTACGGTGCTATGAGTGCAGTCGTCTTAAATATGGCACTGCCTTTCGAGCTTTTTTGAAAGATCTATAGGCAACAATAGATAATGTGACCTGCCACTCTGCCGTCGAGATGCGTAATCTACCTTTCGATACTAGCTATAGTGTGGAACCAGTATTGTGACCTGTAACTCTGCCTTTAAAATGCCTAATCTATCTTTCGGTAGTAGCAACTCGTGAGCATCACCCTTTCTTTCTGAGCAATGGTAACGGTGTAACTAATGCCTAAAAAACACAAAAGGAAGATAATGTGGGCTGGCTAACAACTAGTCTTTATTAAAGAGTGCAGAAGATATAACGGCAAAAGGGGAAGGGTGAGCGAGTGAAGGGCGGTAATGAGAACATTACACTTAGTTGTGAGAATGAAATAGATGGAGTTAAAATCAGCCTGCTCCTGTTTCTCGTGGAAAATGATTTACATGACTTTCTATAGTATGCGTTATGGCTAGCCTGCTCCTGTTTCTCGTGGAAAATGATTTACATGACTTTCTATAGTATGCGTTATGGCTAGGTGGCGAAAGACCTATTGATGAGGTTGACGCCACAGTATAAAAGCAAATAAAACAAGAAAAACGTGTGAACACAGGTGGTGTTAAGGGCAACCTGGAAGAGATAAAAAGATACAACTAATGATTAAGTAACATGGCTAAAACATTAGCGATGAAATAGCAGCAAAAGGCAGTGAGTGGTCGTCTGGAGACACAGACATGATACAACTAGTCCAAACAAACCAACCAGGACACTAAAAACTTGTACAACTACCCAAGGTATTTCTTCTCAGCTGCAGTGAACACCACAGAGGCGGTGCTGTTGTAGGAATCCCTCTAGTTGTTTATCATCGCCACTTCCAGCCCTTCCTAAGAAGGTTGAGTCACCTCGTACAGCAGCAGGGCATATTAAGCTCACCTATGATGCTTGCAGTGTTCACGCAGATGTTCCCCGAAGCGTTGTTGGTGTACCTTGCGTGCGTCATCACTCATTCATTATAACTCCTACCATCATGTTCTATGTACAATTTACCACGAGAGACGGAAAACCTGTACTCAACACATTTCCATAATTCGTATATGATTTGTGCCACGTATCACACCTGGGGTACTCTTTATTATTATTTATCCTTGCAAACATCAAAATAGCCTTTTAGGGCCGGAAAAAACAGCCTTGACCTCACCTCTTGGAGCTAATTTCCTGAGGTTGTGGGAAAACCGTGTAGGCGCCCTACTTCAGGATGTGCCCTACTGCTCCACGAGTCTACGTTTTTGGCTAGAAAAAACACGCAGTTAAGGCAGGAAGTGCTGGCGATTAATTAAATTAATTAAATTGGTTCACAGGAAGGGAAAGGCGCAGTAACTGTCACACTTGCTCTGTGGACACCCGAACCGCGCCGTAAGGGAAAGGAGGGAGGTGGGAATGAAAGTGGAAAGAGAGAAAGAGGAGCCGTAGTGGAGGGCTACGGAGTAATTTCGACCACCTGGGGATCTTTAACGTGCGCTGACATCGCACAGCACACGGACGCCACTTCGTTTGCTGACATCGCACAGCACACGGACGCCACTTCGTTTCGCCTTCGATTAAAAACGACTACAGGGATTTCTGCATTGCCACCAGCCCAGTGGTGCTCATCGAAATACCTCAGGCAGTTCTACAAGTTGTTAGCAGCCTAGTTTAAGTTTATTTCCCTAAGGTAGTTCTTGTGGCACCTCCAGCCCCCGAACCCCTTTCGTTGTCATATCATCGCTGGTGTTTCAGCCAAGTTATCTCATGCATTACCTTTATTTTGTTCATCTGTTTTGGGCTTTTACTTCTCCTGTGTTCACACGTGTTGTTCATTTATTTCATTGGAATTACTGAGTGTACTTTTCGTATTAACATTCCTCCCCCCTCCCCATTTCGCATTTATATTCTTCTGCTCCTTTTAAGAAAGACCAGTTGTTAGTCCTCCGTGTGTTCTGTTCTCTTCATTGCGTGTGTTTCTGTGAGGCTGTGGTTTCACCATTGAAATCAACCAACTCCTGACCATGTGTCTGTCTTGCTGAGAGGATGCCACTATTTTAACAGACAAGAAGGCATTTATAGGCTGCGGGGCCCATAGGGCAGCTGCTCTGTGGAACTACAAAATTTTATGCGAAAGCGATAATACTTTCACTTTCAGCTCATCGCGTGGCGAGGGCGCGGTAGCTACCATTGACCTTAGCTTGACCTCTGCTATGACGTCATACCATCTGCCGCAAAAACCAGGGGCCCAAATTGTGCCATCGCGAGGCGAGGCCGGGCGTGGTGGCTGCTGCCTTACTCCTGTGCCCACCGCGCGTGGCGCGCCTAGCGGTGTGACGTCACAGCTGCAAGAGCAGGGCTCCAACTTGTGCCGTCGCGAGGGGAGGCCGCGCGTGGTAGCTGCTGCCTAAGTCCTGCGGCTGTCGCGCGCGGCGCGCTAGCGGTGGGACGTCACAGCTGCAAGAGCAGGGCTCCACCTTTTGCCGTCGCGAGGCAAGGCCGCGCGTAGTGGCTGCTGCCTAACTTCTGCACCCGCCGCGCGTGGCGCGCCTAGCGGTGTGATGTTACGCCATCTGCTGTAAAATCGGGCGCGCGGCGCGCCGCCGACCAGACTTTGCAATGCCGCCTACCACGAAAACCGCTTGGCAGAATGCGAAGAGAAAAGAACGGCGAGCTACGGAAACCGAATAAGAGCGTGAACAGAGACTTTCTAAGCACCGGTTCGAGTACAGCCTTACACACCTAGAGTAAGGCCGACCTCGCTTAGTGCTCAGCCGTGCGCACTTGGAACTGGAGGTTTGAAACATCCTCATGCACGTAGTAGAGGTGGGGTCAACAAGATTGTCGGCATTTCGGTTGCCACTTCTGTAGGCGGTGTAGCCTTGCAGTCTATAGGAGGTAAACCCACCAGCAACAGTACAGCTATCAAGAGTGTTTCTAACCTGCTCTCTACTGGTGTAAAGAATGCCGTTGCAGCCGTTGCCGGAGCAGCAGTTATGCATTCTGCATTAACCTCGCCTACAACCAAGTATATCATTGCAGCCACAGCAATTCTCACATCGCTACTAGTTGTACGCAGATCACTAGCACCACCACCAGCAACACTACCAGCGGAACTAAGCGTAGTTACGGTATTGCTTTCGCAATCACCAGGCTTGACCAAGCTAAGCCTTCAGCCATTTTTTTTCTTTCAAAACATTTTTGGAGTTTCTCGAGCACATTGATCTTTGCATGCCGCAACACCACCTTTCAATCATCCACTTTATTTTGGGACTATTTATGTGGTTGGTGTTCCTCTGAGACTATGCAGGCAGCCATTATTTGATTTGGAGAGTTTCTGGGTCCTCCTTGTGTCTGTGCTTCATTTTGCATGCAGTTTGAACAGGACGAGATGGAAGCCAACCTGCTGTAATTAATAAATTAATGCTTTGGGGTTGCTTTCTGCCTGCTTCTGCCTTCTTGTGCTGTCACGTAGCTATCACATAGTGGCACACCACAGCACAAAAAGTTTTAGTTTGCACCACGGACACTGCATCACCTCTGGTCGCCAGTGGCTCTGGCTCAACTGAGTGAGCATGCACACTGAGAGCCTTGTCTATGTTCTCTTCCTTGTAGAAAAGGGGGCTGCTATATAGATAAAAACTTTTTTTTTTCAAAATCATTGCAAGTTACGGTGCGATGCTTTGAATACGGGGTAGTTTAGAATCTCAAAAGTATGCTATATCATGCTCATGTTGCTGCGTGAGCCTTCAGGTGCTGCAGCGTCTCTATGTTTGAGGCCGTTATGCTACAAACGCAGTGTCTTTTATACTGCCGATGACGCCGAGAGGATAGAATATGAGGGCAGCGATAAACAATAGATTGGCTGGGAGCAAAATAGCACTAAAAATGGGTGCAAAAAAAGAAAGCAGCAAAACAGAAGTCAACCGATGACATGACTGTAGGTTGGCGTGATCTCTGAGCGGCTTTTGTTTTTCTGGTCTGTGAGTTGAGGAGGGACAGGAGAGGTGTATTTTACCTTTTACTACCTATCTATCTGGTGGTAATCAAGCTAGCTAAAAGCCATTGTAGTGTTAGCCTTTTCTTGTCTCCTTAAAACAAATTTCAAGGATTATTTACTGATTTCTATTTTTACAAAATAATTGAATTTCCTGATATGAAAGAGCACTGAACAAGGGTAACGGGGTGAAGCCTCAGTTCGCAGGTCGAGTCAATGATTCGGTAAGTGTACTTGTTGAAACGTTGGCTCAAACTGGGAACTGAGGCTTCACTTCCGTAACCTTGTTCAGTGCTCTTTCATACCGTGTATCAATCTTCTTCATCTCGTTTTACGTTTGTTTGATTGAGGAGCACTTGGTCAGTAAAGTACTGACACAGACAATATATGATGCACTAATGGCTACCTAAAACAATTCAATGTTTTAAAACAAGTTGGCAACGGCCATCTCTACAAAAGATGTGCTTGTGGAGCAGAGCTTGAAGGGAACTCTCTTGAACCATTTCCATGGCAAGTGCAAGAGGGTCCCACACGAGCCTCTTTCCCGACATAAAGGAAAGGCTTTTAGAAGAGCAGCATTTTTCAACAAGATATTGTCTCACTTTTTATTCCCTCTTCATTTAAAGTGTGCTAGTCATCTGAGCAGACTAGTGTATCACGGACCTTGGATATGCTGGGAGTCAAAAAAAAGGCTGATCATTTTCATTGCCACTACTTCAATTCAGTTAATAGCATCTTATTAAATTCTGTTCGTTGCGATAGAGGAGAAAGGGCATTGACGAGTTACCTTGCTGTACAATTAAATATTAATGTGACAGGATGAAGGTCCCCGTTCTGGAAGAAATCCAGCTCGAGCGTTGTTGGTATTGTGAATAAAAATTATTCGTATGCCTCTGACAGACCGTGGCAAGAGCTGCCCCCTTGGAATCTTTAATGAGAGGGTGATCGCAAATGACTCCCAAGGTTTCCTTGAGCATCTCAAGTCAAATATACTGCCGCTATGCTCTGAAGTGCTCTAGAAGGGCTTGGTTAAAGTATGGGCTTTATACCTATGTTAGGTAATTTTGCATCATATATATTTAGCAATGTATGCTGATGAGTATGTGTGAAGTAATAGAGGAATATATTGGATCAATCACAGTTATGTGAGTGACAATATGCTTGTATTCGCACTAAGATCAGAACAAAACGAAGACGAGCCAGAGACGAGTCATTAACGCTGCCTTCCCTTTTGGGTAGAGCTTTAGTGTCTCCCGTATTTTTCTTTTTGCTTACCTTTGAATAATTTGTATAACCTCAACTGTCAACCTGGTTGGACTGTGTTAAATACCACAGGTAGTCGGCTCAGCGGTCACGCACATCGGCGTGTACACTGGGGAGTCGCCACCCCCCTGTAATCCTCTAAGGGGTACAAGTCTGCCCCATACCTTTACTCTGATAGACATATGCCGCCAGTTGTAAACGTGTACGTTTATGGCCATGTAGTTTCTTTATGGTACTGGTGGCTGATGCCCGTGATGTTGAATTACAAGAAATGCCCACTTGTAACCGTTACCTGCGGAAAGTCAATCAAGTACCTAAGCAACCGTTGTGAGAGCGCGTCGAAGCACACGTATTTTTCAGTTCTGTGTCCATGGCGAAGCTTGCTTAATTTTAAGTGCCCAGAATTTTTTGCATATTTGAATTACATAACGCAAAAATAAATGTTTGATGACAAATAATCATTTTTGCACTGCATTTTGGACGTAGAGAGTCTGGTGAGTAGAGGGGGAGTGCAGCGGTGAAACGTCGCTGCTTCTACTGCAGAACTCTGCGCACGCCTGCGATCACGCAGGATGTTTTCTCTGTACAATGCAGTCTTGGCTGTCAGAATATTTTCTGAAAATGATACCGAGGTACTGTCTTGTCCTTTACTGATTTTGATATACATTTATGTTTTTTTCAAGCACTATGGAATCAAGCAGAGGTGGCCCACAGAAGAAATTGATCCGGAAACGAAATACATCCAACTGTGGTGGTCGCACAAAGGCGAGGTAACAAGCCAGGAAAGAACAAAGCCTAAGTCAGTATATTGTTTTCACTGTCCTTCCAAAAGTGTCAATAGAATATGTAGTCTTGCCCTCTTAACATAAAGTAATTATTCGTGAGTGATGGTTAATTCATGTTGCATCCGAAACGCATGTATACTCTTGGTTCTATAGGCATGTTCATTATGAATTGCATATAATTAATCAGTCATCAGTACTACAATATATTTCATACACCTTGCGGTTCAACGCCGGAATGCAGTACAATACCCATTCAATGCAGTTCGTTCTGACCACAACACACTAGACCACCCCGTCCTGGTCTCCACATCACACCAGGATTTGAAACACGGCTCTTGGTGCGTTAGTGTACCCGGGATACTCACACCAACACAGGAATATTAGCACAACATCCCGGAAGCACTATCCCACTAGCCCACTAGCGTACTAAGACCAGTGCCTGGAATCCCGGTGTACTGTGAACATCAGGAACCGGTCTAGTGTTTTTTTTTTTTTTTCAATATGGCTAATAGCATGACTTAGGCACTTGGAAACCCACCCGGAGCGATCGCATCTCTTTATACTGCAAATTGCAATGCGCATGATCACTCATTTTCAAACCTTCCATCGGAAACACTTTTGGCTTTGCACCTGAGGGTCCTGCGCTTCTATTAAACTATTTTTAGGCTGCGGCTACCCGCGTTGCTCTGAAGGAAGATAATTGAACCGAAAAACGTCTGGGGGACAACTCTAGCTAGTATTACCGCCACAGTATGTGTTATTCCTCTTACAAAGCGAAATTGCCCTCCTGCGTAATCATCCACCACCGCCATAATGCAAGTCACTGACACGTGATCAGGACTGCATACAGTGTAATCTACAGCTGCAGAATGCGATCGTGTGCCTAACTCGCTCAATACATGGACCTTCCCAGCGATATATCTGTGTCGAGTGGTCCAGCATAAGCTCAGAAAATTGCCTATAACTACCTAAGCAACATTGAACAAGGCTATCTTTCTGTTGGTAGCGTGACTTTTTCTGTAAAAGACTATTTCTTCTAACCCCTAAGGTCAAAGTTACCAAATAAGAATTTAGGAGGAGCCTCAGTCTTCTAGGCTGCCAAATATATCGAGGTACGTCCAAGCTATGTAATTCATATAAAAACTGACTCATTGCACATCGTAGGGCACATTTCTCTCGCCCATGAGTGCGAAGTCAAATTGCTACGTCTTTAATACAAAATACTCGTGAACGCGACTGGTCTAACTACGCTAAAACAATGACTCATAAAATGCGTGCTGCCTCTAATTCACGTCCACCAAAAAGCTCCTCTAATAACTGACTAGCCGCTAAGCAACTTTTCGGCTAAGCGCAAATGGGGAAAGATAAGACAATCTGAATTTACAGTCGTACCAATTCCCACTTTCAAACAGGTGTTGAGATCCAGGAGAATAATTCTCCTCTCACTATTTGTGCTGGTTAAGCGGGGGAGGCATCCATTCATTAAATTAAGAAGAAACC
>JAJIZL010063463.1:552-12388 GCA_023969395.1 Amblyomma maculatum | reverse complement strand
AATGAACCAACTAGCCCAGCAAAAAGTTCTACAGACTTAAAGCCGCCACGCGAATTCTTATCAGTGAGAAAACTTAAGACAAAATGCGGATTTTGTTATCTGGGAAACTTTTAAGGTCGCGAGTTCAATTATCAACACTGTAAAAACAAAAACACCCTATTAGGTGTTTTCGCATGTCTATAACTAACACCCATGCACCCTTTAAAAAAAGTGGCTTCAGAGTGCCAGTACACCCTCTAAGAGGGTGATTTGGGTTGTCATAACACCCTTCTATGGGACCAATGCACTGGGGTGTTTTCATCACCTTTACACCCTATTGCAGGGTGGGAGCAGTGGCGTTACACCCTTACACCCCTTTAAAAAAATCGGCGCGGATCGCCTGCATATATTGCATTCCCTAATTAGGAATTATTTTTGCCATTACACGTTCTTTAATGGTTTTCCTATGTGCACATTTGCAATAAAGATTAATGGTATACCTGGTAATCACCTGTAATGCCAAATGAGCATGTAAAGAAATGCGGCATGTCATTTTGAATGGCCCATACCAGTACAATTGTTTTCTCGATTAGAGCATGTTATGAAAAAATGTCACAGCTTCACGCACAGAAGGAAACTGAAAGTCTTATTCGGCATAGAAGGGTCAGGGTTCAGGCTAGTGAGTGCTCGGGTGCTAGAAGGTGGGGGGAGGGGGGTCAGTGTGGGCGCTCGTGTTCTGTCCCTTTGATGCGTGCTATGGAACCTCATTTATTTATTTATTACTGCCGCTCTCAACCGAGAGGATTGCAGACGGGCAAAAACACGTTATGTACGTAAATACATCAAAATTTGAGAAGCCAAACAGTTCCAACAAATGCAAACAATGTACACAATTTTAGTAAAAAACAGAACCAAGCAATGCACAAAACAGCATGGTGACATTTATTTAAAAACAACAAAACTTTCAGAAGAATGCAGCAATCTGAGCATTAACCCTGCGCGTCGACGTTGACAGTGTGCGCACTTGCACAAAAGTCACCTTTGTGTAACGAAATAAAACGCCGTGCAGCGCATCGTGGATTTAAAAACAACAAAACTTTCAGAAGAATGCAGCAATCTGAGCATTAACCCTGCACGTCGACGTTGATAATGTGTGCACTTGCACAAAAGTCGCCTTTGTGTAACGAAATAAAACGCCATGCAGCGCATGGTGGATTTAAAAGCAACAAAACTTTCAGAAGAATGCAGCAATCTGAGCATTAACCCTGCGCGTCGACAATGTGTGCACTTGCACAAAAGTCGCCTTTGTGTAACGAAATAAAACGCCGTGCAGCGCATCGTGGCTTTGAAACACTGACGCCTAAGAACAGGTGCTCTATCATGCAGCACAAGTTATCAGAATTCTTGCCGTATGCAAGATTAAAAATCCAAAATCCGCCCATGATGGCAACAATCCCCTCAGTTGAATCAATAACTCGCAGCAGCTTTCGCTGTTCCACGAAAGGAAAAAGCTCTTCAGCTTCTTCAATGCTGGGGCCAGTGTAGCCGATGCATGGTGTAGCAGGCTTTTCTTCCTGTTCCTTGAAAAAATTGTTAAAGAAGTGCATAAGAAAACAGCTATATAAATATGCACTGGGCATGTCAAAAGACAAATTCAACATATTTTTCTACTCTATAATTAGACTACACCAATGCCTCTTTAGTGTACAGCAGTGTGCTGGAAAAGGGCCCCATCGGAAATCACTGGTGGTTACGCACAATTAACAATGTGGAGTATACTGTCATGGTTGGTTCAGGAGGCACAAAGCTGGCAATCCTTGATCAAGTCATAAATGAGAGCACGTAAGATCAACCCATTTTGATTCATGCAGCATGCTGTTGCATGGCATTTTTAGATTATGCAAACTATTTTGTCAAAAAAAAAATGGCTAGACTCATCAAAAGCACCCGGGTTAGAGAACTTTCGTGCTGCCCCACAAACTTTTCATTTCACATGAACTGGAATGTTTAACATGTTATTTAAAAATGTAAATAACTCATAGCTTGTTAAAGTATGCAGAGGGAAAAAATGCCAGCTGGATTTCTATCGCTCCTAACAGCATTCGCATGATTTCAACCAAAAAAAATTGTTTCAAGAATGGTAACAAATTAAATTATTCTAAACTGGTAATGCAAGCCAAAAGGCAAAAATACTGCCATGTATTTTATGATAGTTTAACAGCATTTGTAAATTGAACTACCCTATTACAAAAACCAGCACCTTCCAGTGCGAAACCAATTGCTTTTCACACACTTCTGTTGAGTACATTGGTGGCCTGTGAGATTCAGCGAAGTCGTGACGCAAAGACACTACATATACTTGTATGATGAGAGAAAATACTGACATTTACTTTACAATTGCTGCAGGTGCATTGCTGGTATCCCACAATGCACTGAAATAGGTGCTGAGTGGATGCTGGGGTTGCCCTGGTCTCAGTATCATTTTAGAAACAGGCAGAGAAATAGGGCAAATGAATAACAGTGCCCCAGTAAACACTGTTTTCTTGGAACTCAATGTGCACTTGAATATAAAATTAAGGCAGTTTCTTTTTTCTAGCATTGATGGGAGAGCATCATTGTTAAGCAACCATGATCGGTGCAGTTTTGATGCTCACATTACCCACTGGTGAACAGCTTGCAACTGAAAAATGAAATAAAAGTTATCGGCTACCTTCAAAATTCCTAATGATTTGTTGACAGCACTGGAACACGGTGTTTACTACTAAACTATTAACAGCTGGCTCAACTGAAGGCTTCACACAAGGCTTACAGCATATCCTGCACTGGCCAAGTAGATACTGTAGAACCAAACAAAAAAAAAGCAAGAGCGTACATAGCGATGGGGTACTGCAAAAAAAAGTGCATGTATTATATAACATATAATGCGTTTCTGCACTTTTACAATCCTTCTTGTGCTAAGTATGAACCAGCCGAGCCCTAAGCCATGCTTCCTGAAGTGTTTACATGTAAGTTTTAGTTACAAGGAAAACGTGTTGACACTGCTCTATGTGGCAGTTCTGAAACATCATCACATATATTCGTGGAAAGCGTACACTTGAGCTGTGAGTTAACAGACAATTATGCTTATGTGTGCAAGAGCAGAGCATTCCCAAACAACCAAACAGCAGAAGCTCCAAAAAATGTCAACACTGAAATATGGCATGGTAAAACATTTTTCACGCTTAGCACATTGTATGCATAGACATCCAGAACATCAGTGCATGGTGAGCCTCAAGAGGCGGCAGAAAGCTCAAGTCTTCAAGAAGTTGTAATCGTTATAGCGGCAGGCAGTCTGAGCACTTTGAAGTGCTAAAGGTCCGAATACTAAAAATATGCTGACTAACTTGCAATGAAAAAATAACAATTTGGATTTATTGCGAATGTCTACTGAGAGTGCCACATGATTAATGCATGAAATGTTAGCATCTGCACTTGAAGGCATTACATTTACACTGCATGAACCTTGAAACACAGCAGTATTTTCTCCCCACCAACATGGTAAACCTAATCTCAGAAGCATTAAAATTATTACATCATTTCAAACTTGGCTAGCAAAATACAGCAATTTTTTAAAGCACTATTAAACTGCCTTACCCACCTTCAGAAGCCTGTAGGATAAGACAATACGACAAAATTTTCTTTTGAAGCAGTTTCAGAGTTATATATTCAGACATTAACAACATGTTAGGTACTAGCATCCATGAGCAGGTTTAGAGACCCCTTGCCAGCACATGCTGAACCCCACCAAGCTGCCTGCAAAAGCCATCTCATAAAGCCCTGCTCGTCCACTGCAGCTGCAGAATGCTTAGTCAAACGGCACACTGCACCAATCTCGACTTGCCCCACCAGGGTGGTGCAGTGGTAAGATTCCAGACTACTGTGCCGGAGTTCCCGGGTTCTAACCCGACCACGGCAGCTGCGTTTCGATGGTGGCACGAAGTGGCATCCGTGTGCTGTGCGATGTCAGCGCGCGTTAAAGATCCCGAGGTGGTCAAAATTACTCCATAGCCCTCCACTACAGCTCCCCTTTCTTTCTTTGTACTTTCACTCCAACCCTCCTTCATGGTGCCGTTCAGGTGTCCATAGAGCAAGTGTGACAGATACTGCGCCTTTCCTTTCCTGTGAGCCAATTATTATTACCAGTGCTTCATCAAGTGACTCTTGTATGCAATATGACGTGGTTAACCATGTGATGGCAGGGGTCTCTTACAAGTATTTTTGATTGTACTTGGTGCAAATAATCTTTTCACAGGAAAGAGTTCACAGTTGTGATGAAAACCTGTGTATTATTTCTATTTGAATAGTGATTCATAATTCAAAGTTAAACTATAAGCCATTTTAAAAACAAAGGAAATTTGCTAATGTCAGTTTCAAGTAGGCTTCCTGAATATTCAAATGACAAAGAGAAAACTTACAAATGGTACAAACATAACGTCCACAGCTCCTGGCTGGTTTCCAATATTTGCCAATAGCTGAAGAATGCGTGCTGTCTGTACATCTACAATAGAAATAAGCAACACAACAATGGTGTACCTCTTAGCAGGTAGAATAAGGCGATAATTTATTGTCTAATTTAGGAAGGCAAATAAACAAAATTGAAAACATGCAAAGGCACGGAAACTGAAAGCCAAACATCTTACAGCAGAAATTGGCAAAGTTTGTGAAGATTTGAATTAGGTATCGTCTAAATCACTACTACTAGTTGAAAAACTCAGAAAAGGCTGCACCATTACAATGGAGAGGAACAATAGGTAATTTAAATTTAGCTAGTGCAAAAACTGTTACGTAATGAAGAAATGCACAGGCTAGTCAAAAGGTTTTATTATTCTTTCTGATGCTTAGCCATGTTTTAGTATAACTATAAGGCAAGGCAAAAATAGCAAAAAATACAGGCCATCAGCAAAAAACTGCCAGATAAGATAGCACAAGCACTGCATGTGCAATCTAACTAAAAAAAATTGCTTAACACTTACGCTTCTTTCGCCTTTCACTGATTCCATCCGACTGCACTTCAAGCACCCGGGCAATGTCTTTTCTTTTTGCACGAATGGAGCCTTTTAAAATCAAGCCAAGTGCTGTGTTCAGGCCCACTTCGAATGCTTCTTTGCCATCCTTTTTTATCAACAAGTTGAAGTCTTGTAAAAACTGCAAGTTTGTGTGAATGGTAGCCATATAGAATTCATTTTACTCAGTGCATTATGTAACTAAGTATAAAGATCATTGTACAAATGCTAAGGCGATTGATGCTTTGTACATATCTGAAAACAAACAGGCATTAGCAAACAGCAAATTCAAATATTTACAAAGGTTAGAAAACGGCAGAAACCAGTATTTTGCCACTGGTCACCAGACTGCAAGCAATATTAAGGCAGGTCTAATATGAACAATAACAGAGCAAAAATGATGATTCTCCTTCCCTCAACTCGGCACACAGCTGAATGGCAATAAAATATGTAATATATCTCTAAACAAAGGGTCCACACTCAGCTTTAAAAAACAGGCTTCAATTCTTAGAGGCAATCTGTACAGACATGCATTGTTAGCATATGAAAATCAAATTTTTTTCCGGGCCCTTTAAGTCAATAAACTGCTTTCAACACAAATATTACAAAGAGCTTTAGGATGGCTATTGTGCAAGAAATGCAAAAACGAATAATGGGTATACCATTGCCCTTAATGAAGTGCAACAAAATATTAAACTAATATTTCCAAAGTGGCTATATTTCAGTAACACAGGCATTCAGTTGCCTTCTCTACTTGCAGATAATGAAAAACCTGAACAAGGGTTGAAAGGAGCCTTAGTTTGCAAGCCGAGACAACATTTTGACAAGGGGTCTCTCTGGACAGCGCAATCAGGACTGGTGGGGTTTAAATTCCATTTTGCTTCTGAAGAAGAAAAAGGCAGCTGGGGGAGAAGGAAACAGGGCAAGAAGTGAAAGGATGTTTCCTTTGGTATGAATGTCTATCAACCTGGAACCGGTGATTCATTGACTGGAAAAAAATAAAAGGAAGCAGCAACAGAAAACGTGCAATGCAGGGTGGACGATGAGTGAGCACCCAAAGCAGGTTTCATGCTGATGCACAGTACTTGAAAGGGGACAGGCATTCCAAAAGGTCTTGATAAGCAACACAGCTAAAAGGGAATAGGTATCAAGAGCTTTTCAGGAGAAGAGAACGAAAGAGAAATGGAATAGCAAATCAGAGTGAACCATAACTGCCAAGTAGGACATTATCTGAAGGAAAGGATTCAAGGGGGAACTAAATTAAGAAGTGATGAGATGGAAAGATGTTTCGAAAAACACATGCAGCTTATGTTATTACTGAGGTGGATGGAGGGGGGAGTCTACATTTGCTGTGAACTGTACAATTAACACTATATAGGATTTTCCCCCCGACTAGTTATGGTGCAGATGGAATATGTTTAAAAGATTGGAATGTATTTTTTAGCTATTTATTACTGTTGATTCCAATTTTCTGAATTCATGGATTATATACCTCCCTATATTTTTTGTCCCTTAGAGATTTAAAGCCTGACTGGAGAATAAATTTAATTTCATCAAAGTCATGGCCATTCCACTAAAGTGCTGGGAACTGCTCTTGGGATGTTTTAGCCTGTCTGCCATGATTGCCATTTATCTTTAAGTTCATTGATTGCCTGTCTCTCCAATGTACTGTTTATAACATTCTAAAAGGTTGATGTTTGACGAACTTCAATTATAACCTGACTTTACAGGTAAAGTAAAATCCCTTGCAAATACTTCTGTGTCTTTTGCATATGATTGCACATCTCACATCTGGATGGAGAGCAAGGATGTGGTTGTGTTGGAGGCTTGTTAACGACTTTAGAATACACTAGTATATGAGATTTGTGTTATTGTTTCTGTGTTACCCATTGTGCCTCCAGGTGCCCGAGTAAAATAGATCATTAGCCAGAGAATTTATTATCTAGATTTATCACAAATTCTTTACGCCATCAAACAAACATGCAAGTCGATTTTACCTGCTGCCCGAGATTCACAAGGTTTCCACAGAGGATGCATTGTTTACTATAAACATCCCAAGAAGGCCCATTGTTTCTAACAATAGGGCCACAGAATACCTGTTGGAATACCCAAATAAAAACGTAGTAGACCTCCTACCAGCTTTCTTCATTCTTGCAAGACAAACCTCACATCCTCCAAATAATTAAGTTTATTATTAATACGTCCAACTTTTCATATGTATGTATTCTTGACACGATGTCATGGCACCCTCTACACTAATATTTCTATGGAAAGTATTGATGCCCTTTCTCAAGTATTAATCAACATCCCCCAACCTCACGAGTCGAAAGAGTTTGTCTATCGCTCCTTAAACTAGTCCTCACTTTAAATTATTTCGAGTTTGATTGATGTTACTACCTGCAGATATTTTGAACCAGCATGAGCCCTCCATTTACACAGACTTATGCAAATATATTCACGGGAGTTCTGAAATCCAAAATACTAAATTCATTCCCCAGAAAAACCATCCGTATACCTTTGCTAGATTGACTACATCTTATGTATGGCAGTATGGGTTAAAATCATTCCAATCGGTCCTCTCATCAAATAATCAACACAGCAGCATTACATTTACTTGTCAGTCTTCGCAATTAGGTCAATTTTCCCAACACAAACTAGGAGCTTCGCCTTCAAGATGTGAAGGTGGTATGGAAATCGAACCTTGCAGAATTCTCGAGTAGTGAGTAAAACACGATACTAATGGGCCACACAGGAACATCCATAAGGCTTAGTTAAATGGAGGCTTTATAGATATCTATGTTGGATTGTCTTTCTTTCATGTCACAGGATGCCTGCATCATGATAAATATGTGCAACAATGGAAATAATAAAAAGACGAGAGATTAAGCAAACAGCTAACTGGACATATGCAAATAAGGATCCAAAAAGCCGTGGACTGGAAGCATTAAAAATATTCCATCATATTCTTGAAGGCGGAGCTTACACGCTACCTACTCTTCCACCACTTCTGTTCTTGCAGTCTTTAGAGCTGTGTCTAGGGCGCGGTTTACTTTAGCTATTGTGAAAAGTGCTTCAAATATTATGAAAGACACTATGTCTATGCAGTTTGTGCACAGTTTTTACACAAAGACAGATAATGTAAATACTTAAGCTTGATGCTTAGACAATTAACTAAAATAGCTGATCAATATTTATTTGTAAGGAAAAATATTGCAGTATTGAAGGCTGTTAAAAGCAAACCTAAGCTGCATTTTTAAATTTCCTTAATTGGCAGTCTGTTTCAAATCACTGAACACGAAAAATACACCTTTCACAGTTGACCGAGTCAGCTAGCCAGCATTGTACGTTCATAAAATGGCAGCTGTGCATGTATTGCTTATGCATTTCTTTTGCATAATTGATGAAGTTAATTTAGTTATCATGGTTTTGCATACATTACATATATCAAAATTATATAAATATGCATGCTGCAGAGAAAATTCAACAATCTTTCAAATGCACATTTTTGACAGTTGGTATCTTGAGCCATGCTGCCAATCAAGAAAATTTAAAACAGGGCTCACCTTTGATGTTAATAGATTGATATTTCCCAGTATTGTTTATCAAAACGAAAAATAAAATTGGCTAGGTGATTTTAGATAACTTATTAACCATCAAGCTCTTGTCATGCAGAGCCTGTCTGCTTTGGTGTAAAACCCACCAGTACAGGGCAGACAGGCATATGTAAAACAGTTAAAAAAGATTACCCACTATGCTGCTATCAACAGTATGATTTTGCTGCTTTTGTATAAATATACTAACTGCACCAAATGCCCTTATACTTTGAAAAAGAATTACACTACCATGAAAGCATGATTAATATCGTCTCATAAAGCAGATCACATGTCTAATACAAAATGCTCCATATATGAACTGAATATAACTGTGCATGACATTGTTATGTTATTTTTTCAAAACAATGTTGCCATTAAAATCAGGAAAACGCGACTACAACTCACACACTAAGAAAAATTTAATAAAGTACGCACCCATTCAACATCCTGAATATATGGAAATTTCTCCACAGCGATGGCTACTGGTATCTGCGCCAAGTCTTTGATTCGGGCAGCGTGGGTTAGCTGCAGCCGACATTGCATTTGTAACCGGTCAATGTTTGGTCGCGTCCACTGCGCGCACAACCAAGCCTCATGTTGAGTGATGCTGTACTCATCTTCTGCGTTTAAGACTAGGCCCTGTGCCTGTAAAATAGAAATTTATGTAATGCAAAATGAACCAAGTTGGCAACTACCACAGAGACATACCAAAACTTTGCCAACAGTTCCTCGACGCACGTTATCAGTCACGTCATCTTCTGCACTTCTGTGCTTTGTTCGTTCAAACTTCTTCCTGCTGAGAGTTACCCGGTCTGTTGTCAACTTGCGTCGTTCATTCTTGAATTTTTGTCTGAGAAGGACAACCCAGGAATCCTGGAAATTTGAATCAAAGCAAAGTTCTCTTACACTGTGTATGATATCACATCCTGCTAAAGTGCTCTGTTATCACCATAACTGGTAGCAGCCAGTTCCTTTTGAAAACTTACATGTCCACTTCCACAGTTGTCACGAATTTGTGGGTAGCGCTTGATCAGTTCCAACCCGACTTTCTGATAAAATTTTCTTGATGGGTAGCTGTTGAAAGAGTTTTGCACATTGGAACACAGTACTGAATATAAGAAAGGAGTTAACTGGTATTACGGCCAAACAACTAGTTTCTAAATGCGACATTATAATAGTACATCAGTCTCCTATTTGAACAGCCTTCTTTTCGAATGACATCACAAAACCTAAGCATTCACTCCTACATTGCACTCCTGTCTATTTTTTAAAGTGGTAGGTTTAGGTACCATTATATCTGCAAGGCATGGAACAATGCTCGAACCTTGAGTAGACTGCTGGCCATGTAGTTGGTGTCATGTTTAAGAAAGCACATATGAATAACAAAGTAAAATTAAACTCGCATAGTGTGCTTCACCATTTCTTGAAAGAGGATGCCAACGACCCTGATAGTCACATATGAGCCAAGCGGGCTTTCTCCCATCATCGCTGAGTCCAAGAAACTGATCTCTGGCAGCACAAAGTCTCGGCCATCATCATCTTCCGAGCTAAACAAAAAGTGAAAGAAAAGCATGTGTAGGTTCACTGATGTATAAGGCAATGCGGTAGTTTTGCAAACCAGAGGTGGGGAAAATGCTGCATTGATGATTTATGACAATAAAACACAGCAAGAAAATGGGATGAGAAAGGCTATATTTAAATATGTATAATAAAGGCTAAATTTTAATGAAATCGTAATAAAGAACAAAGGTGAAAAAACCTGAAAGATGGTGACCAAGGTAAAATACAATTGCCAACCAGATGCGGTTAACTCTAATTCCTGCATTTACTTAGCAACTTTCTTGAGAACTGATATAAGAAATGCTTGTGCATGTACTATGGCAACCACACAGCATTAAAAATGCTTCAAACTCTTTCTTGCTCTGGGTTTTTGCTTGTCTTAAATTCAAGGTTCATCTACATCTGCCGAAAAAGGGCTTTCTCTGCCCAATTTGAACCGAGTTCGCAGCATGAAAAACTGTATGTTTCTGCTGAAAGCCAGTTTTTTGGCGAAAAGTGCTGCAGTGCGTCTTCAAAGGCATTTTGTTCAAAGTATACTACTCTGCAACTCAAAAATATTTCGCAGTCTCATGTACTAGTTGATGCAACACTAATTCTTGCCCTTGGCACTGTTTCAACTGTAAGGTAGCGCCAGCCTAGAAACTTGACCGGCTTCCATAAGTCTTTGCACTTCAGCAGCAATAATCACTTGTTTGGGAGGACGCTCCCTACATGGTTTGCATAGTGATACATGCACTCGTCTACTAAGTCAGTACCAAGGTAAACCATTGTTCTAGTAATTAAATGCAGATATCTGGCAACAAGCATGAGATTCAGAGGACTGACATGAAAAAAGTGCATTTGAAATGAAAACATCAGTTTGAGATGAACTGCAAGAAAGTGGGTGGACTTAACCACAGAGATGTGTGAATTTTAAACGATTTCGAATAGCCAGTCTATTCATTTCTTCAATTATTAAAAGAAACCATAGCATATGGTGTAAACTACAGGAAGCATACTGATTGTACTGAAACATTTTTCACACTTCAAATAATTGCCAAGAGGCTTCAGTTATGCCTATGATGTCTGTGAATGAGCTTCATATAAGCAGGGTTTGCGCTGATGCCATGTACCATTCTGCTGCCATTAGTTTACATAGGATGAAAAGTCCAGTTGTTAGCAGCCCATTCGTGTGACTGTGGTCATAATGCTGACATATGGTAACACTAGACAACATCACAGGCTAAGCAAAGTTTGGCAAGCACAATGTCTGAACTAAGAGACCATGGTTCATATGAAACTGGCACATCATGCCTTGAAATTTATAGTATTTTAATCCATTTTGGCATCATTAGCTAAACACAATTTTCCTACATGTATAACTTGATGTCCATGAAATTAATTTCCTGAATTCATGTTAACACCCCCAAAGTGGATATTAGGCTTTGATAAAGCTGTAAATTTAAATGGAATTTTTTGTATGAATATACAACTTGGATTCGTCTCAATTTTAGCTGTAGAACTCACATTGAATTCTGTTCAGATTTACTATTCATACACAACTATTCAGCCACACAGTGAAACAAAGCACCCATTCAAACATGCTGCTTTGGCTGAGGAGGGCCGAATTATAAAGAATGGATGCTCGAGGCTGATGTGCATAGCCCCCCCCCCCCCCCCCCC
>JAJIZL010063446.1:542-21419 GCA_023969395.1 Amblyomma maculatum | reverse complement strand
TTTCCCATGCCACGTTCATCTAGTGATGTTCGAAGTCTTCTCGGCTTATGTTCGTATATCCGTCGTTTCGTCCAGAGCTTCGCAGCCCTTGCGCTCCCTCTCACCGCACAACAGAAAAAAGATGCACCTTTTTCTTGGGGCCTGATCTGCAGCTTTCTCCGAACTTTTACCTGCTCTCACCAATCCACCTGTCTAGGCCCATTTCAACCCTTCGCCCCTACCGAACTCCGCACTGACGCAAGTGGTCACGTAATCGGAACTATCTTCACTCAGCTACATCATGGCCGTACCAGAGTGATTGCGTATGCCGGCCGCCTACTATCTAGAGCAGAACAAAATTACTCTATCACAGAGAAGGAGTGCCTAGCTCTTGTTTGGGCTTTTGCGAAATCCTTATTTGTTTGGGCGACCCTTTACTGTTATCACGGACCACCATGCCTTGTGCTGGCTTTAATCACACAAATACCCTACTGGACGCTTGGGATGCTGGGCGTTAAGGTTGCAAGACTACACATTTTCCGTGGTGCATAAGTCTGGTCGGCTTCACCAAGATGCAGACTGCTTGTCCCGTCACCCTGTCGATCTTCCCAGCTCTACGGCCTGTGACAGTGACGCATCCGTCCTGTTTTTATTGGCCTTTCCCCACATAGCCGACGAACAGTGGTTTTACTCTGCTCTACGGTCTATCATCAACCGTCTGACTACCGGTCAGACTCATCCTGCCCTCGCCATGTTCGCACTCCAATGGGATGCACTATACCGCCGCAATATGCGACCTGATGGCGCTGAGCTTTTGGTCGTCGTTCCGAAACATCTTACACCATCATTCTGGAAGCATTTCATGACGCTGCCACCTCTGGACATCTTGACGTGTCCCGCATGTATGACAGGTGCGCCGACGTTTTTATTTGCCGGGTCTCTATCGCTCAGTTCAGCATTATATGGCCGCATCTAGGCTGTGCCAGCGTCAGAAAAATCCATCCGTATTGCCATCTGGACACCTGCACCCAAAATCCATCATGACGGATCCGTTTTTCCGTATTGGTGTAGATTTTCTTGGACTCTTCCCGATATCTGCCTTGGGCAACAAATGGGTCGTTGTAGCGACCGACTATGCTATGCGGTACGCTATTACCTGCGCGATCCCTACTAGCTGTGCTAAAGACGCCGCTGATTTCCTCCTGCACGACGTGACACTGCAACACGGTGCCCCTAATGAAGTACTCACGGATCGTGGTCGCTGCTTCCTCTCCAGAGTGGTTGACGAGATACTTCGTGTGTGCACCGTCCGCCACAAATTTACCACCGCCTATCATCCTCAGACCGACGGCCTCACAGAACGCCTCAACTGTAAGCTCACATGCATGTTATCAATGCATATCTCCGACGACTTCCGGGATTGGGACATTAATCTACTCTTTGTAACATACGGATGGCTACTCTCCCTTTTATCTGTTTTTTGGCCTACACATATTAATCCCCATTGATACATCGCTACCGGCTACTGACTCCGCCACCATGTACTTACGCTCGTGATGCCCCCTCCCGCGTTAATAATGCTCGCCACATTGCTCCCAACAGGCGCTTTGCATCCAGGGCCCCCAGCAAACGCATTACAATAGTTGCCACCGCGACGTTCACTACGCCCCAGGCTTTCTTTTTCCGCTATGACTCCCATCCCGCCGGGTGGGCTTGTGCGAAAAACTTCTACCATGGTAACACAGGCCGCTACCATATCTTGCGCAGAGTTACCGACGTCACATACGAAATCGAACCTCTGAACCCGAAGTCTTCTGCACGACCAGCTTCCTAATTTGCGCACGGGACACGACTGAAGCCGTATTATTCACGCCCTGCTTCGTGTACCTAGAACGCACCGGGACTGTGCTTCGGCGGCGGTGGTATATGTAGTGTACTATGCTGGTATTCAGCAAGTGAAGAACGAAGTGTCTGTGTGCGTGGACGAAGACGACGTTGAGTGTTGAGTTGTGCGGCTAAGTGGTGACCATCGATTCCAGAGTGGTGTTGCCTATTGGTGCGTGATTTTCACTCGTAACAATATCAAGGTTGGCGAGAATATCATGTACAAAAATGGCTGGTTGACTTTCACAGGAGAACCATTGCGGAATCCATGCCGTTATGGATGAAAGAAATTATTTGAATAAAACTTGCATACTCCATGAGTTTGCACGGCACATTTGTTAATGAAGGACGATAATTAAGAGGTGAATCAGTACTACCTGTTTTGTGTACGGGAACGACCTTCCCCACTTTTCAGTTGTCGGGAATTATTCCTTCTGGGAGTGATTTCGAGAACAAGGAACAAAAAATTCTGGAACTCTATATTTAAGGTTTTAACGACCTTTGAATTCATTTCATCTATGCCTTCGTCCAAGGATTTGTTAAATTTGCCAATTATGCACGAAATTGTATTACTTTTCAATGGCTTCAATGGCTTTAGTGATTATAAGAGGTAAAATAAAACATGGTGCGTGGGATTCGTTAGTAAAAACTGAAGAAATCGTATTTTAAACGTGTTTGCGCATTCAATATCTCTCATTCTTTCACCGGAGTTGTTAGTGAGGGTTGCAGGGCGTGTTTCCTTCGAGAGTATCACCTTCCAGAACTTCTTGGGGTTATCGTCTATCATTTTTGGCTGATCAACTTAGTAAAATGAACGCTTCGCTATTTTAATCGCGGCCAAGTACGTGTTTTCAATTTAGTAGTATTTTTCCCATGCCTGTGGGCTTGCTGGACGCTTAGCTGCACGAAATGCGCACGTTTTCTTAATTTCGAGGTTTTGCAGAGCTTTTGTTGACCAGCGCTCTTGATTATTTTTTTCGAAACCTTCGTGTTGGAATATATTTATTGATCAGTTCAGAAAAGTTATGTTTGGATACCATCCAGTTGTCGTTAACGCTTCTACCGTGAAGAGCCGTTTGAAACATGCTTTGATTTGGTTTGTGGGGTTTAACGTCTTAATGCGATTCAGGTTATAAGAGACGCCGTAGTGGAGGACTCAGGAAGTTTCGACCACTTGGAATTCTTTAACGTGCACTAACAACTCAAAGCACACGGGCGCTTGCCTTTCGCCTCCAACGAAAAGTGGCCGCCGAGGCAGGGATTCGATCCTGCCTCCTTAGGAACAGTAGTCGATTGCCATAATCACTGCGCCACCCCGGCGGTGTCCGTTTCAAACATCGATAGAAAGTTAGTTCAGTGTTAACTGCTTCGTACTTTTCCTTATTATTGAGGGTAATAGTTTTGTGAGGAGTGTATCCCACTACAGATGAGAAGTTAAAACCGGCATGGATTACATTGTGGTCACTGATCTTGCGGAGGCACGAAATAAATTCTAGGCTGTCTGGATGGGTGCTCAGTATGAGGCCGAGCGTGTTGGCCGTGTCCCCTGCGACACGCGTTGGTTCGGAGATTATTTGGGGTGAATTAAAATTAAGGCAAACGTCTAGAAGTTCTTTCGACTCTTCTGACGGCTGAGGTTGCTTGTGCCAGTCAATAGTGGGATAGTTGAAATCTCCAAATAGGAGAATGTAGGCGTTAGGAAGCTTGGAAACTAAGTAATTTAAAATACTTCGAAGTCTGCGGGGAAAATCAGGACTGCTGCCAGGCGGTCTATAACACACACCATTTAGTATAGTGAGTGGGGATGTACAACACATGTGATGTAATATCAATGGTTGAACAGACGGCTATCAGAACTGCCCCTCCCCCCCATCTCCGCCAAGCATCTTTTCGATCCGCGTGAAAGACACGAAAAGGAGGCAAGTCGAACAGAAGCTCAGAATCAGTGAAGTTTTTATTCAACCGTGGTTCGGCTCGAACAAGTAGATTACAGTCTTATGATATTACAAGATTTGACCCGACATCACGTTTTGGCGGGAACCTGCGAATGCTTGTAAATACTACCAATAAAGGAAAGCTGGCACGAGGGGTAGGCCGGGAAGATCGCCATGAGCGGGAAGGTTTAGTTGGCTGTTTTGACATCTCTTGTACGGACTGAGATGTTTAATAAAAAATGTAGCATTTGGGGCCAATATGAAGCGTTTTAAACCTCATGGAAAAGGACACTGATACATGCCTGGGCAAAAATGGCAGATGTTCCCGGCTATTGTGGAAACGACGTGAAAGATTTTCACCGGCGCTATATCCCGTTATCTTAAATTTTTAACCTTTGGAAACAACTGATTCTTTAGTTTTGAAGGCAGTAAATTTAACGATATCCGGGAGTTGCTGGACTTCAGAGTGGCGTCCGAGGCGATAGACACGTTCTATGTCATTTGGACGTAGCTGGGTGTCAAAGTGTTCGGAGCAGTGATGAATTACTCCCCCTCCTATTTCAAGAGCAGCCACAAAGAACAGGTCCTCGGAGTGCGAGTATGTTTCAGAAGGGTTAGTTTCAGGCAAACCGTAAAAGATCAAGTTGTTACGAATGCAACGACTTTCCGCGTCGTCAAGGCGATTCTGTAGTGCATAAACTGGGCGAGCCGTTTCGGTTGCATTGGTTTGGATTACCTCTAGATCTGAAAGAAGTGTAGGTAGATTTTCACAGTGGGTTTCTAAAGCACTGATACTTATGGTCAGATTAGAGATTTTCTGGTCTATTGAGAGAGATTGATCTTTAAGTCCCTGCATGTCGTTCACTAACTCTGCGTGGCTAGGATACAACTTCTTTAGTTGGCTAAGAATAGCGTCGAGCTTATCGGGGCCAGGGTTGCACTCATCGTCACCGCAAAGCCGTAGAAGAGACCGAACATCAAGGCACTCGACACTGATACCAAAGCAACACTGAGGGCTCAGAAGTTGTAGCAAAAGTAGTTGCTGCTTTTCTTTGAGAATTAACTGTGATATTTACCCACCTATATGGCGAAGACGGGTGGTTTAGACCATATTGTAGCACAGCCACCGAGCCTACAGAGTGCTGATGTCAGGTGTTCTCCGATTGACTGCGGGTTGAATGCTGTGGCTGCCAATGGGGCCCTCCAGTCATGACTGAGGATACAGTTTTCTTGAGCCGGTAGTACAGAGGTGGGGGCGTTTGTAGGTGCAGCGCCGAATGTCTCTCCATTTCCACTGCGCAAGGGAGCCCGTTCACTCGCGGTCACCCAAGGACCGCAATAGGCTTCATGGAGCATGACGCAGATGATCACAGAAGAAAAAACCCGCATGGCGAAGACAGGTGGTTTATACCGTGTTGTAGCTCAGCCACCTAGCGTGTGTGGTGTTAGACAAGACAACACAGCAGTTCACGAGCAGTTCACGAGGGGCGCCTTGACGACGGACGAACCGCTACAGAAGAATGCCATATTATGGGCGATCGCAGGAGGTAGTGGGATGGTTTCTGAATACCATATATGGCGTTGACAGGCTACTATAACCCGTCCTTTACCAGATGCAGTAGCTGGGAGGGGCCTGTATAAAGAAATGCCAACACCATGGAAAGAGAAAAGGGACAGGGCCGCAGATGCTACACCCCAGAAGAACAGTGGGTTAGTCTTGAGGTTTAGCCAGTCGAGGGACAAGAGCACGTACTTCAAAACAAAATTTTACATACAATTGCAAACCTCTTGAAGGCGGAAGCACGTATAAGTCATAAAAGGCTCCCGTAATCGCATCGCGTGTCAGCGTAAAAACGCCGACGGTGGTTAAAACACATGCAGATGCGGTGGTCTGAATGGGAACAGGATGCGGAGCGAAAATAGCTGGTGTCAGGCAGGCGAATAAAACCTGCGGTTGTCCGAATTGGAACAGGATGCGGAGCGAAAATAGCTGGTTGCCCAAGTGTTTCGTAGGAAGGTTGTGTGAAAGCAGGGTTTACTTATGTGAACGGGGCCCGGGATGAGTGACTTGATGAAGGGCCTCAGTGTCCTGTTCTTCATTAGTCTGGTGCAGAAATTTAGCCAGGTGTGTTAAAGGCTCTTGATGACGGGAAATTAGAAACAGCTCTTGAGCGACTTCCCGAATGAAACTCTTGATCTGCGGGAGGAGCGAAGACTGGTTGCCTGCGTCTGTTAGGCCAGAAATCGACTGGACATGCGCCGTTCATTGAAGTATTCGACGGTTTGCAGGTCTTAAGCCATCATCTAAAATTCGTTGTCATTTATTTGCTTGAGAATGTTGTTGATCTGTGCAGCTGATAATATCCGCGATGTAAATCGTTTTCGCAGGTTGGCAGGGACAGCACGCGTAAACCTTTTTCCGTCGCGGAGTTCCGGGCAGCCGCAGGGCTGAGACTTCTAAACCTGTCTTGAAAATGGACTATGTTATAATGTCCGCCACATCACACCAATGCCATTGATTCGCTACACCAGTCACGTAAAAAATGCTATTGTGAAGGTGGTTGTAAGCGCTCACCCGTTAACAGTATTTTAGCCGGTCCTCAACGCCTTGGTTATCGCTTCCGCCAGATATGTCGATGTCTCGCTCTCAAACGGACTTATTACAATCGACAGCCAAGCCCACTTGTCTGGCTTGGTGTTTGACGTCTTCAGCATGAGAATACCAGGGCGGGATTTTTGAAAGTATCCGGCCCATACAACAATTGAAATTTTCAGCCACAGATTTCCAGGGCGGGAGATTCGATAGTACCCAACCCTTCCAACAAATGTAATGTGGCAGTTTATTTGTGAACGGCTAAGAACTGAAGCAGTCGTATCTGCAGTCCCAGGTCAGCGAAACTAGTCAGGCACGTGTCCTCTGTCTTCCCCTTCAGAGATCGCATTTTCTCATTTAAGTTGCACCCTGCTATAAAAAGGATTGGGAGTTATGGTCACCCTATTTGAAAATTTATTTCATCCGATCAATCTTTTGAGAAGCCGTAGCAATGCTTGCTCAGAATCTGCAATGTAATCTTCCTAAGCTTCAATTATCACCTCACCCTGAAGAGCCATTTCAATGTTTCTGCTCGTGGTGTTTGATCCAATTTTACATATTGATACTGGCGATGGTTCCTTAGAGAGGATGTTTCTTAGAGCTGGAGATTTATTATCGCCCTAGCTTTGAACCACATGGTGCCACCGAACATGTGCAGGAAGATTTGTGATATTAAAATCATTTTACATGCAACAGATTCCGACTGAAACGGGTTCCTATGATTTACACATACAAAAATGTCGATTTCGCACTATGTATTACATTTAGCATGGTGTTTGGAATGTGGATAAGTGGACAACCATCGTACACATAGCACTGTGCAACTCTGGTCTTCAGCACGGCCAGCAGTCAGAATCAGGCATACGTGACCATAATATGCCTGACGTGGGAGCAATGTATATGGAAAAGAAAGTTCTCTAATTCGGTCATTGGCAGCAGCTGAAGGCTCCAGAGGAGAGCGTCAAGCGTACTAAAGAAACCTTTGTTTTCTTAAGTTACGATTCCTGATAATATTGGCTTTCCAAAAAGGATATTAATTGACAAGATCGGCGAAGATTCTGTTTTGCTTAAATATAGAATATGAGTAATAGTACCTCCTGCAAAATTGTATTCGATTTCTTCTTACTGGACAGACTAGGCACCTGGAGGTGATATGAGTGAGAAGTTTGCGAGAAGCAGCTGAGCGCGGCCTTCGCTTTTCCTGTGTTGCCACATAAGGAGCGCCATTTTTCCATGCGGAGGAGGGGGCCAGCTCCAGCCTGTTAATGGTGGTGCTTGTCAGGTGGATGCACTAATCCACTGGACGAAATCTTGTGGAAGCTATTAGTGACAGGAATGAAAAGCAAATATAGCTCCCTTGCATACGGCGTCATTGTCACTATTGCCGCAATGTTATCGTACTGGCGCCGCCATGTGGCGAGCTCGGGAGACTGGCACGCGCTCGTCTTCTTCGCTCTCGGTGCTCGCCCGCCGGTCGGTTCCATGCCTGATCTTGCCGGTGCTTTTACTTAGTTCTAAGTAAACCTGCTGAACCAGTTTCACTGGCTTCTGTGACATTTTTGGTGGAGGTGTTGGGTAGATCCCATGTACGAAGAGCCTCTGGCTGCCCTCTACGCCCATCTACACACCCTGGACACGACACCTGTGCACAAGGCGAGCCGTCGCTTGAGAGGCTTAGCACCTGAGTGTGGTCCTCTTGTTTCCCCACCGCGAACCACGATGACTACAGCGGCAATTCAGACCACCACTCAGCTTCCCGTGAGTGCCCATCAGCTGATCTGCCATACTCCACGTATGCCCACGCCGTTTCATGGCGGCAAGTTCGAAGATGTTGAGGACCGGCTGACCAGCTACGACCGGGTCACTGTGTTTAATGCGTGGGACGAGGAGCGAAAATTGCAGAATGTTTATTTCGCACTAGAAGACGCCGCCAAGATGTGGTTCGAAAACCATGAGGCTACCATTTCCACCTGGCAGGATTTCCCGCGGCAGCTGCTCGCAACATTCGGCAACGATGCAAGAAAAGAGATGGCCGGACTCGTTCTACAGTCCCGAGCACAGCGGCCTAATGAAAGCGTCGCCATGTTTGTGGAAAAAATGACTCGCCTTTTCAAGCGGGCGGACCCGTCCATGTCGGAGGTAAAGAAGGTGCGCTACCTTATGCAAGGCGTCAAGGAGCAGCTGTTCGTTGGCCTTGTACGTGACCCTCCACGTACTGTTGCTGATTTTACGAAAGAAGCAACAAGCATCGAGCGTGCCTTGAATCAGCGATTTGTACATTTTGATCGCTCTGCGAACATCGCTGCCGTAGACTTCCGCTTGCCAATGGCCGGAAACGACAGGGAAGCCCTTCGCGAACTTATCCGAAGCGTCGTGCGCGAAGAGCTGCAAAAGCTGCCCTCTCTCGAACAACATCCACGTGTTGGGGGCATCTCGGATGTTGTGCGCGAAGAGCTCCGCCAAGCAGTGCCATCAGTACCATCACCCCAGCCGCCTGCGCCACAGATCATAACGTACAGCGACGTGTTGCGTACCCCTGCGACTGAACCATCGGCACCCTGCAACCCTGCTCCTCCCGCTCGTCCTCCACCCCAATATCCAGTTTCGACTGGTGTGCCTGAAGCTCGACCACCCGTTCGCATAGCACACGCGTGGCGCACGCCGAACAATCTGCCTTTGTGCTTTCACTGCGGCGAAGCCGGTCACGTTCTGCCCCACTGCCCGTACCGTCGGATGGGCTTGCGCGGATTTTCCCCGGATGCCCCTCGGCTGCACTATGGCGAACGACCTGGGGACATCGACCAATACCTTAGCGACCACGTCTCACCTGCGTCCCTCCAGCGACGCCAGTCCAAGTCACCACCGCCGAGACAGTTATCAACCAGCCGCCGTTCTTTCCTCAGGCAGTCCCCAACTCCGCACCGGGAAAACTGAAGACAGCGACCCTCGAGGGTAGGGCCGCCGTCGATGGACACTACGACCAACATCTTCCGCTCACCGATTCGATCACACAGACCGACCTCCGACCCTTCACTCCGACCAACAGTCCGACCACTTTTCGACGATCGCCGAAGCTTTCCTCCGACGCCCCCAATCGACGCACCGCACGACCAACGAGTCCGACGACCTCCCGACGATCACAGAAGCTTACCTTCGACGCCGTAATTCGACGCAACGAACGACCCGTCAGCCCGACGATCCCTGACACGCCGCACTTTGTCCACTGTGAGGTACATTCCGCCGAGATACCGATCGTCGTTGATAACCACAACACCACTGCCCTTGTAAATACCGGCGCTAATCTTTGCGTAATAAGTCATGGCCTTGCTTATCGGCACGGAGTCCCGATAAGTACAGCCGGAGGGCATGTGGTAACGCCGCTCGGAGTGTGCACCGCTCGCGTCGAGATTCACCACGTAACTTTCTCGTGTTGCTTTGTTCTGCTAGCAGAGTGCTCCAAGGACCTTATTCTCGGCCTTGATTTTCTTAGAGAAAACGACGCAATCATCGACCTCCGTGACTTTATGGTGACTTTTTCCACTCACCGCGCAATTTCCGACGAGTACAGACAGCACAGCGACGACTACCCAGACAGGCCAGTTTTCCGAGTGTGCGACGACCATATGTCACTCTACCTCCACGCACCAGCTTGTTTGTTACAGTGCAGTGTGACAACCCCCCCGCCTTGCAAGTCCTCGCGGAAACGAACGTGAATTTATTGCTAAGCCTGCAAGTCTGCGTCGCTCGGGGGGTGTTTGCCTTGAGAAATAAACGATTTGAACTGCTTTTAACGAACGTTAGTGCCGAATACCGCCATTTACCGCTAGGTACAGCTATCGCTTATTTTCATGAGGTCAGTGCGCCATCCGCCCATTGCGCCCTTTCGCTGGCCAACGAGAACCCTCCCGAGAGCACTGGACATACTGTTCAAACTGACGTAAACCCAGCTTTGTCTCTTACCCAGAAACGCTGCCTTCAAGCAATTCTGGACACTTACCGTGACTGCTTTGCCGTCACTTCCAAAGTGAAACTGACGTCATTAACCAAACATCGAATTATAGTTGATCCCACCAAGCGCCCTATCCGCCAACACCCCTACCGAGTATCGCCGAAAGAACGAGAGGCTATTCGGGCGCAAGTTGATGAAATGCTCCGCGATGATGTGATCCAGCCGTCCACAAGTCCATGGGCCTCACCAGTTGTGCTGGCCGCTAAAAAGGACGGAGCACTCAGATTCTGCGTCGACTATAGGAGGCTTAACAAAATTACGAAAAAGGACGTCTACCCATTGCCTCGAATCGATGACTCGTTCGACCGACTTTGCCACGCCCGATACTTTTCATCACTCGATCTACGCAATGGGTACTGGCAGATCGAAGTCGATGAACGTGATCGAGAGAAAACCGCATTCATTACTCCTGACGGATTCTACGAATTTAGGGTGCTTCCCTTCGGTTTGTGTTCCGCTCCCGCAACCTTTCAAAGAATGATGGACACTGTCCTAGCCGGCCTCAAATGGCAGACGTGCCTCGTCTACATTGACGACGTTGTCATTTTCTCTGCGACCTACGAAGAGCACCTCAAACGATTGACGGCCGTGCTAAATGCCATGCGCGGGGCCGGACTCTCACTAAAACCAGAAAAATGTCACTTTGCATTCCAACAGCTCAAGTTCCTGGGTCACGTCGTGAGTGCTGAGGGAATTAGCCCTGATCCAGAGAAGACGGCTGCCGTAGCTGCTTTCCAGACCCCCACTGATAAAAGTTCCGTGCGTCGGTTTTTGGGCCTCTGTCCATATTACAGGAGATTTGTGCACGACTTCTCCCGAATAGCGGAACCTGACTCGTCTAACAAAGGACGACCAGCCTTTCATCTGGGCCGACGAGCAGCAAAGGGCCTTCGAGGAGCTTCGCAAGCGCCTTCAAACAACGCCCGTACTTGGCCACTTCGACGAGGAGGCCGAAACAGAATTGCATACCGACGCCAGTAACGTTGGCCTCGGTGCAGTTCTCGTTCAGTGGCAAGAAGGCGTTGAGCGGGTGATTGCTTACGCCAGCCGCACCTTGTCTCGTTCTGAAGCAAATTATTCTACTACCGAAAATGAGTGCCTTGCAGTTGTGTGGGCGGTAACAAAATTTCGGCCGTATCTGTATGGTCGGCCGTTTAGAGTGGTCAGCGACCACCACTCACTCTGTTGGTTAGCGAACCTTAAAGATCCTTCAAGCAGGTTAGCCCGCTGGAGTCTCCGCTTACAGGAGTTCGATGTCACTATTGTGTACAAGTCCGGCAAGAAACACAGTGACGCTGACTGCCTATCCCGAGACCCTACCCCGTGTTCTTCAAGTGAAACAGATGACTCCGTCTTTCTCGGCGCTCTCTCGAAGCCAGATCTAGCTCAACAGCAGCGAGACGACACCGAACTGCGGCCCCTAATCAATTACCTCGAAGGAACCGCCTCATCGCCGCCTCGCCTTTTCCCGCGTGGCCTGTCGTCGTTCTGCTTGCGTGACGGCATCCTCTACAAGAAAAACTACGCTTCCACAGACATTCAGTATCTGCTGGTTGTCCCAACGCCGCTCCGTACCGACGTTTTGCAGGCATGCCACGACGAGCTTTCTGCCGGACATCTCGGTTTTTCGCGCACCTTGGCACGAGTACGACAAAAGTACTACTGGCCCCAGCTTGCCGCTATGGTTCAGCGCTATGTTAGGACGTGCCGTGATTGTCAACGTCGGAAGATACCACCTGTCAAGCCGGCCCGCCTGCTGCAGCCAATTGTTCCTCCGCGAGTACCTTTTCACCAAGTCGGTATGGACTTGCTATGGCCATTTGCTACGTCATGATTGGGCAACAGGTACATTATAGTCGCCACAGATTATCTAACCCGCTATTGTGAGACGAATGCTCTTCCCAGCGGCACGTCTTAGTTCTTACTTAGTTTCTTAGTTCTAAGTAAACCTGCTGAATCAGTTTCACTGACTTCTGTGATACTATGTTTTACAGGGAGGCTTATAGCGAGACAGACAAGGACAAGAGAGGCACACAGGATGCGCTAACTTACAACTAAAATTGGAAGCGAAGTAGCACGAGCTCGAGAACTATGCAGTGAATTTAGAAGGGTATAGATAAGCCATATTGAACCAAGATAATTTAGGGCCACCCGAAGACAGAAACAACATGCAAAAATACCGGAAGCAACAAAAAAAATTCCACACCATTTAGAAACAAAGCTTCCTTTTTTAACAAAACAACCCAAGTTTACTTACGCACTTCTTAGTTCATAACCTATGAATAAATGATGCCTTAAGAAGCTGTCTCGCTAGTTGTCATTTAGAACGGCAAATAACATTTGTCTTTCCCAAACGTAGATGGCATATTTAGCTCAAACAATGCTTAGGCAGGTTGTTGGATAGGGATGATTGAAAGGATGCAGCGCGTTCCTTTAAGCGCTAATTAGGACATCGGCCTGTCTCGCCTATAAAGACGCGGCTAGAGCTTAGAGGGATGTCGTATACAACACCTATATTGCAAGAAACAATCCTACTGGCATGTTTGACACTACAAGCCGGTTTCGTATGGCATTGGCTCACCAGTGCACAAAGACGACAGTTTTTGAGGTGCCGTATAAACGATGTCTACACCAACTTTCTTGCTATTCTCTTTTTGTTATGCGATACGCGGTGAATGCAAGGCACCACCAAGTATTTCTTTTCCTGTCTAGCAGCAGTGCCAGTGCTTACAACAGGTTCACTCTTTTCATATTTCAGTAGCTGCTTAAGCAAGTCTTCCGCGTCAGCCGTCAGCACAGAAACAGAATAGCCAGCATCCTTGAGGCGTTCGGTCTGAAGTGCGAAATTAGATTCCACTTGGTTAATAGACAACTTGGACAGCGTGGATCAATAAGACAATTAGACGGTACCACGCTTCGCAAGATTGTGATGTGAGGAATTATATGGTAGACGCCTTTTTGTGCGGGGCATACAGGCCCAACAAATGTGTCTTATCCTGGTAAAATACAGCCTTACACCTAAAATTTGAAGTTAGTTTTTTGTTACAGTTCAAAGGGAAAATAATGGGAACTGGCGACAGCAAGAAACTGCCCAGACAGCAACACTCAGCAACAAAATGAATGTTATCATCTCTTAGTTTAAAAAGACCGGGAAATCGTCAAAAAATCTAAAGCTATGAGCCAAACAATCATTACATTCTGACTTAACTCACGATCAAATTTTGCTAGACCAATTTCGTACAAAGCAGGAGCTACACAAGAGCCGATACAAATTCCTCGTTTTTTACATAACATTTTTTCTCAAAGCTAATATCGGTAGAATTAGGGTAAAACGCAAGCAACTCTACAAAAGCCTCCACTGTAAAGCTGAACCAGTTCTTAAAGGCGACGCTACCGTACAAATCAATGCCCTCAAGAACAGTAACAATGAGTTCGTCGTGAGGCACCGAGTAGAAAAGTTCCTCAATGTGCACCGAGAAGCCACCGCCCGCTCGAGTACGGTCTTCAGGCAGCGCTTCAGCCACTTGGTCCGCACTGCTCACTTTGTATGGATCTTCAGTTTGCAGCGTACGGAGGTGAATATATAAGACTTTGCTTACTTCTGCGTGCCAAGAATCTCGGTCTCTAACTATATATCTTAATGATCACTAGAACATATGCGTCTTTGCACTGAAGAAGACATTCACTAATTTTATGTACACATCTTTTTTACGACACCTCAAAAACTGTCAAATTTGCGCACTGGTGAGCCAAAGTGATAAGAAATGGGCTTGTAACGTCAAACATGCAACTAAGTTCGCTGATCCATGACCAAGTTGCTATCTTTGTGTTACTTTTATGATCAAGGTATGCTCCTGTTATCGTTTATTTACACAGCGAGCGGTCTGCCCAACGTATAGTCGTGAGCAAAAGTGTAGAGGCCACGCGCTTTGAGAAAACTACCCGCCAGCTTTTTCTGACAGTGAAACAGTTATTTCTGAGAAGTGCTTTAGGTACCATGCATAATATACTTGCCTTCTTGGCCAAGCAATTTTCTCTGGCACATCTTTTTATACATCAAAAAAGCTACTGTGGCAGTTAGCGTGGTCTCTCCACTTTTGCTCACGACTATACATCTTGCCGCAGGAAAGAGCAATAGAATATACAATTTAATAATTTTTAGGAAATTTACTTTTTATATTATAATATTCTAATTTTATAATAGGGTTTGGGCCGCTCATTGAATTTACGGCTGTTAATAGTTACCTCATTTTGTTAATTGTAACCTTACTGACGTCATCCATTCACCTGTTTTTTAGCTCTCAAGTAATTTTTGGCTGTTAGTCGTTGCTTTTTTTGAATTTTTCGCCTGTTTTTATCTTTTGCCTCACTAAATATTTTGGCACTTGTTGATGACTTATTTTTGCGTCTCCATATTTTCATAATTTTTGCCTTGTTTGTTGCTGACTCTTCATTGTAATTTTTCACTTGTCATCTTGAATTTTGTGTTTACTTGATTCTATGCCTTGTTTTTAACCCCTTCAGTGTTTGATGAACGGCGTTCGTTTGTGGCCCGGGCTTTGACTTTTTCTTCCTACATTTCTCCGGAGAAAATATAAAAAATAATAATAAAAAAGAACGCGTGGCTCTTGAGATTGTCATATCTGCCTTTTAGGGGCGCTTGCGCGTTGAGTCCCTCCTTCCTGTCAAATATAAATGCGCGTATCAAAAATGCCCAAAATAAAGTTGGAAGTTCAGTGTGGGTGTGTGCTTGTCTCTTGTCCTTTTGTCATCGTCTGCCAGCGCTGCGGCACCATAATGCTCGAGAAACCAACTAGTCAACCAGCACACCTTACTTAATTACTGGTTTCAGGATTGCAGCAACTGATAGACCACAGATATACTCCCATTACCTCCAGAAAACGTTCAGGTAGGGTCACACTGAAAACTAATTTCTCCCGTGAGCCACAGTTAAAACCAAGGTTCTTGGTAAAATTACAACCAGAATGGACGGATCCCAGTCAAACTCTACGTCAATGAGTTCATGAACGTGTTAGTCAGAAATAATATAAGCGAGGTATACCCCAAAGCAGCAGCTCTCCAGTAAACTTATTTCCAACGGTCATGCTGGCTAGTCGTCCGGATAAGGAAGCGCCTCGTCATGATGGCGAAGACTGAGTGAAGTTAGCGGAGGAGGAGCCATACTAGACGCGTATGCCAATTCTTCCTACCGGCAGAGAAGGGTTCTGAGAGCCGCATCAAAAATTTTTTGAGAGCTCACACGCCATGTATCAACTCCTATGAAAGAATTCAAAGTCTGATAGTTGAGGATAAAGCGTTTCTCTCGAAGTCTTCCCAGGCAGCACAAAGCATTGGGCCAATGTTGTAAGTACGACGGCAAGCAGTGGCCCTACATTGGGCCAGCCTAACCAGCATGCTCCCAACATAGGACATGCCAGTCAACACAATGTCTAACAATGGCCCAGTCTAGCCAGTGCTCTCCCAGTGTTGGCGCTGCCAGTAGCCAACACTGGCTAGCTTGGGCCAAGATGTACAGTGAGTTCCCGATATTGGCACTGCCGTACATACAGAATGTCTATGTTGGACGGAGATTGCCGTTGTTCCTCCAATAATGGTCGCACGGGATTTAAAACTGGCTATAATGGGCCAAGCTGTCCTGCCTTCCTCCGTGATTGGGTTTTTCGTTTTTTAAAACTGGCTACAATGGACCAAGTTGTCCTGTGTTCTTCCGGCATTGGATGTTCCGGTTTTTAAACATGGCTACAATGGACAATGTTATCCTCTGTTCTTCCAGTATTGGATGTTCAGTTTTTTAAAGATGGCTACAATGGACCAAGTTGTCCTGTGTTCCGCCGTCGTTGGCCGTTCCTTTTTTAAAACTGGCTACAATGGACCATGTTGTCCAGTGTTCTTCCAGCGTTGCCCGTTCAGTTTTTAAAACTGGCTACAATGGACCAAGGTGTCCTGTGTTCTTCCGACGTTGACCGTTCCGTTGTTTTAAACTGGCTGTAATGGACCATTGCAATTTGTCTTGTGTTTTTCCAGTATTAGCTATCCCTGTATGAAAACTGCCCACGATGGACCACTTTTTCCCCTGATCTCGCAAATGTCATTGCCATCCTAAAAACGCAGCTTTAATGGGCTGCCGAAGTGAATATTTTCCGTTGACCATTCAATCAAAACAAATTCTCCATTTTTATGGTTGAATACACGTGCGCTGGACGCCAAACCGCGGCATTTAATTCCGACAACATTTCAGCCGATCGTTCGGACCTCACCAAGTACCACGTACGGGACGACAATTACTATAACGCATTCATGCACGTACCGCTGCAACTGTCTGGATTCGTCTTTTCGGTGCGCTCATATGCGGCGCACCTTTGGGGGTCAGCTATATGTGTTTATGGTTTTAGCCTATTGGCATGCATGCAGATTTCGTCGCAGGCGCATACGTTTGTCGCACAATTATATCTAATGATAGCACGACCGTGCGACCACATATGTATACCCCAGACCGGCTAGCACTCACGACCCAATATGCCTGTATTGGACGCCGATTACATCCCTGCATCTATACGTAACCTATAGTACAAATCCAGTTGTCAGTGAGAACGCGCATAAAAACGAAATCGTGTCGCCATAGCATGTTCATGTGACATTAAATTTGTGATTAGAAGGTAGCTTTTTCATTGCCGAGAAGGAAAACGTTGCCTCAAGTTGAAGGAACAAATGACCATTTTCTCAGCGATGTTTTTGTTCTAGTGCTTTTGTATTATCCATAAGGAACTACGCGCAGCATCGTCTGTTTACCTGGAGAAAGGACCGAATACGATGTATGTACTTTCTAGACGCAATCACTGGAAAATGAAAAGCCGGAAGACTCGCGAGATTACCATTTTAGTTTTGGGCATTCGCACGGTGGTAAAAAAAAATGACAGTTTTTCGTGCAGACTGCGAGCATGAAGGCCCCAATACATTTATATGGCGCACAACATATATATCGCCAATAAACAAAAAAAAATAGATTTTCCGACTATTAGTTTAGAGTTTGACCATTCCAACCGCGCTAGGCGGTGGCAAAGGAATAAAAAAAACTGTACAGGAATGAAAATAATGTGCGCTGTCGAGTCATTCGAAAAAACGAATGCAGCCTACAAACACTGTTTTAATGAGGCAGTTTTCCATGCCCTTTCCAATTCTTTAATTCTACTAAAATGATTTGGAATACGTTGCTCGCTCATTGAACGTTATCGTCTTTTTGTGCAATCCGCGTTAAGGTGAAGGTGATTGCGAAAAAAGTCTGTGTATTGCCTGATGCCACAGCGCTTCAGGACCTCGACGCGCACAAAATTGATTCTGAATCATTCATTGCTGTGTCTGTCACCGTCGATTTGCGAAGTCGAGGCAAAACATGAGCGAAGAAATATTGTTACAGCTGGAGAATGAGGAGGACGAAGTGGCGCGCTCGTTTGTGGAAGATTAAGAAAAAGAAGTGCGTCGAATGGGCGGCCCTCGTAGCCTGGCTCCTTGGCTGTTCCTCAATGTATATATCTTTAATCTTCTTTTGTAAATATATTTCTCCCTGTTAGAAAATTATATGCCAAAATTTAAAAACCTTGAACAATTCACAAATTCCGTAGAATGTTCAGAACAGCGCGGTGCGCTATAATTGGACAAAGGCTTTATCGATGTGGCCATAATTACTTGCGCAACAAAATTATGCAAGGTGTTTTAATGGTTTTGAAAGCTGAGGTAGTGTAGAATAGGTGGAAAAAGTTTAAACAATGTGAAAACTGTTTTTGTTTTCCTAAAAATTTTCAATGTTCCCTGTTTTCTGTAAATTAGCGCGATCGTATCTCTGTATCCAAATGTCATAAAAATATGAGCTTTAGCTGTTTGCGGATAATTATGCTGAGAACATATTGTGGAATTTTTGCTGCTCTACCATGAACCTTTTCTGAAATAAAGGCCTGCAAATTAGGAAAATTTTCGTTTCCGATGTTTAGAATTTTTATAAAAACATCTACTCATACCCGAAAAGCGAACATTAACTGAATACAAATAAAAACATGTATATATTTAGTCGGATAATTTTCAGCTAGCTAACTTGAGCATAATTTGTATAATCTATAACCAAAGTTGGCCAGAATAGAAGAGAAGCTCGGAACTCCGCCTCATTGACATTATTAATCAGTCATCACGCAACAGTATATAATATTTTGAAGTAAATATAAAAGGTCGAACGACCATCCTTTGTTCGATCATAGGTGGCTAAAGGGAGGGGAAGCGCGCATTTGTCGATGCACCAGCTATATGGATTTACGCAAGAATGTGGATGGTAGATGGGGAGGCTTTCTATTTCTTTAGAAAATGTTTGTCCGTGGTTGGCTTGAAGAAACAATGCGTTTGCGAACACACAAAACAAAACTATTTATTAGAACTCGACTCGAGCGGTGCGCGCTGGCGGCCGCTCATCGGCACGGTCCGAAGTCACGGCTGGCCGGTGCAAGCAGAAGAGGGCTGGGTAAAGGAGGAATGGAATGTTGAGAGGGTCGTTGGTCCTTCGTTCCCACGCGCAGCCCTTGCGAACACAACACCGCGGCAGGAATCACGCGCTGGTTGAGCGGGTCGTTGTTCCCCCTCGCCTACGCGTCTACGTGCAAGACACAACAGACAGCATCCCCAGCTGCGCTGCTGTGCGGCCTCCTCCCGAAGCGTTCATTTCAGAGCTTGTTGGAGACGCTACAAGACTTGTGACAGCTTCTTAAACCTTTCTTTAATTTCTTCCCTCATTAATTTTCTTTTTCATTGTGCTGTGCATAATTTTCTCTTGCGCCTATACATGTCCATGTGCTCCGGTTGGTGCTTGCTACATATCAGTGAATAGCTGAGCTGTGAAATGTCGCCGGAGTACGGATTACAGCAACGGCGGGATACCATCGGCATTATCAGACTCAGTGAACGCCGTCATCTTAGACCGTGAGTATATATCTTTGCAGCATGCCATTGCTTCATAATTGGTTCTATATAATCTCCTACCAGTCCCAAATGTTCTCTTTCCTTATTCTCCTCGAAACAACTGCGCGAAGCATGACTTCAAGAACTAAGCGAATTTTCGTCCGGGTTACATGCAAGCAAGTGCGTGGACTTATTTGCTGGCTGCGATATGAATAGCATTTGCGCCGAAAATAGAGGAGCCGTGCGTAACAGGTGTGTATGCCACCAACACGTGACAGAACACTGCAGGCAGCCATTTGCGCAGTTTTTTGACTGTGCAGCGCGCCGCAATCAATTAGTAACCAGACACTATGCGCCCGGCTTTGTACATACATTTTGGACAGCCTCTCTTCTGCGCGCAGGAAGCCATGTTCACACAGTTTTTGGATTTTGTTAAGAGTTAAGGGCAGTTTTTTGTTTTCAGATGTACAGACGAAGTTTTGAAAACTGTTCGTGCCGTCTGTGGAAGCGAATTTTACAGTGGGGCAGACATGTGCGTGATGCCGCTTGATGACTAGGCTATAATTAAGTCATAATGAACCTCCACTTTTATAATGGTTAATATCATATTGAGGAATTGAAAGCCGTGAACAGCGCAACTGAGCCCCTTTTCAAAATTTTCTTAATCGACGCCCCCCTTCTAAGCACGTGCCTACAGGTGAGGGCGTTATCAGAAAGCGGCGACAATAGGAGAGCGATTTCGCAGACGCGCTTCGAGGGCGGGGGAAAATAACAATACAAGCAAAAAGGCACATCAGCCGTGTGTGCACTGCGTCCCTGTCACTACAAAGTAAACAACGTGCACGCGGGACACAATGTACAAAACATTGACGGCCGGTATGAGGCAACCATATCGTCCGAAATATATTGCTCGCGAAGCGCTCGATGACGGCGCGCACTTTCAGGCGAAATGGGACAGGACGTCAGGTCCGCCTGTTCGGCAATTACAGCTCTTTGTACCTCACGTGCCGTACCGTATGCATGAAGTGCACGCCATAGCCATCGTGCAAGAATGTTGAAACTGAAGCAGCGATCCACGTATTCTAATTCTATAGGAAATCATTTGGGAGTAGAAAAGAGCAACTTAATATGATGTGCATGGTTCTTTAATGAACGATATGTATAAATGGACGGTTGAATAGTTACAGTAATAGAGTGTTCCGCTAGAATTGTTTACGGCCGTGACCGCAATAAACATTACTCATATTGCTCTTAGCTTTAAGCTCTGGCATTGATAAGCCTATCTAAAGTACCGACTGGCAGTGACAGGTTGTTTGCAGCTGTTGATCAAAAGGTAGGCCATCATGCTGTTATTGCAGGCATATTTGCTTCTTTTTGTACCTCTGTTTACTAAAACTTAATTTTGTTCCCCATTCCTAGGGACGCTGCACCTCTTACAACACTCACTGTTCAGTCGCTTTTATTCAAGTATACAAAAAGGAGGAAATGCGCATGCACTCATAGGATAGCCTGTCTTTCCG
>JAJIZL010063441.1:356-11463 GCA_023969395.1 Amblyomma maculatum | reverse complement strand
ATCTACGCAGTCAAACGCTTTCGCATAATCAATAAAGCAGAAGTAGATGGGTTTCTGGAACTCTCTTGCTTTTTCCATGATCCAGCGGAGGTTGGCAATTTGGTCTCTAGTTCCTCTGCCCTTGCGAAACCCAGCTTGCACGTCTGGAAGCTCCCGATCCACATACTGCTGCAGCCTACCTTGGAGGATTTTCAACATCACCTTGCTAGCATGCGAAATAAGTGCGATCGTGCGGTAGTTGGAACAATCTTTGGCACTGCCTTTCTTTGGAATGGGGATGTAAACTGACCTCCTCCAATCCTGTGGCCACTGCAGGGTTGTCCAAATCTTCTGACATAATGTATGCAGATTGCTAACAGCGTCATGGTTGAGGTTTTGAAGCAACTCAGCTGGAATGCCATCACTTCCGCTGGCTTTCTTCTTAGCAAGACTGGCTAAGGCCCATTCAACTTCACTCTTCAGGATGCCCGGCTCGAGATCAGTAATCACAACCGTCTTATGTTGGGTTTGCACATTCGGGTCCTTCTTGAACAGTTCTACTGTGTATTCCTGCCACCTCTTCTTTATCTCTGAGGCTTCAGTGAGGTCCTTGCCTCGTTTGTCCTTTATCACGCCCAGCTTAGCACAGAAGCTTCCTTTGATATCTTTGATTGTCTTGTACAGAGCTCTTGTGTTCCTTAATTGGCTGTTGTCCTCAACTGCTTGGCATTGTATGTTCAGGAAGGCATTCTTATCTCTCCTTGCTATTTTCTGAAAATCCGCATTGAGAACCTTGTATCTTTCTCTTTCCCCCATAACTTTTGTCATCCTCCTTTCCTCAGCTATTTGTAAAGCCTCTTCAGATAACCAGTTTGCTTTCTTGCATTTCTTTTGCTTTGGAACTACCTTAGTAGCAACTTCTTGTATTATATCACTAACATCAGTCCACATCTCTTGGGGCTCTCTGTCTTCTAGATCTAATTCTTGAAATCGATTGCTCACTTCCACAGCATATTCTAATGGAATTTGATCCAGATCATACCTGAAAGGCCTTCTAGTTTTCTGCGTTTTCCTCAATGGAAGCTTAATTTTGGCAACAAGAAGCTGATGATCGGTGCCACAATCGGCCCCAGGCCTTGTTTTTACTGCTTGTATAGCGCTTCTCCATCTCTGCCGGCAAAGAATATAATCGATCTGATTCCTGTACAGACCGTCCGGTGAAGTCCATGTGTACAGGCGCCTCTTGTGCTGTTGAAAATGAGTATTCGCTATGGTCAGGTTGTTTTCTTGACAAAACTCTACTAGCCTCTGTCCAGCTTCATTTGACTCGCCAAGACCGAACTTGCCTACAATTCCGGATATTTCTTCACTCCCGACCTTAGCAGTCCAGTCTCCTACGAGAAAAACGACGTCTGATGATGGGGTGCGGTCTAAAAGGCATTGTAGGTCCGCATAAAATCTCTCAACGTCAGCTTCTTCAGCAGTAGTGGTCGGTGCATAGACTTGGATAACTGTTATGTTGAGAGGGTGACCTTGGATCCGAAGTGAAATCATTCGGTCGTTTTTGGGGTTGTACCCTAGCACTGCTTTACCCATTCTTCTGTTTACTATGAGAGCGACCCCATTCCTTCTCTTGGAATCGTGCCCACAATAACAGACATAATGGTCGCCGGAGTTAAATTCTCCCATTCCGGTCCACTTGAGCTCGCTGATACCCAAGATATCAATGTTCAATCGGTTCATTTCTCGCTTGACGACATCCAGTTTACCTTGCATCATAGATCTTACATTCCATGTTGCTATGTGATATATCTCCTTGCAACATCGGACTTTCCGGTCGCTTCCCGACACATCCACAACTGAGCGTCCTTTTGGCTTTAGCCCAGCCGCTTCATTCGTCCTGGAGCTACTAGGAATCGCCCTTTGTTCATCCCCAGTAACATGTGGGACGCCTTCCAACCTGGGGGGCTCATCTTCCGGCGCCATATCAATAATGGTTTTGTGACTGGCCATAGGGTTTTCTTGGCAGGAAATACTGGAGTGGGTTGCCATTACCTTCTCCAGTGAACCACATTTTGTCAGTACTCTCTGCCGTGACCTGTCTATCTTGGGTGGCCCTACACAGCAGAGCTCACGACTTCATCGAGTTTCGCAAGCCCCTCCGCCACGACAAGGCAGTGATCCATGAAGGGGTCTGGGTAAAGCACCACCCATCTATAGAAATATCAGTTTCCTTTCACAAGAGCAATGAATAAATCCATTGCTAGTTCTCCAGAGGCGAAACTCTCAACGGTTGTCCCTGGTTAGTCAATTCTCCTGTAATAATGCAGAACAAAATAAAGAATGTTATAGTGATGGTCTTGAGCCCCGCCGCTTCAGAACCTCATATGGAATCGCACCTGCTGCTGGCAATTCATAACTTCTCTCATCCCATCACTGCCATGCAGTCTTCTGGCAGTCCAGAAGAATGCTGCCTAGGCAGTGCTGTTCATTATCATCACGACTGTGCTACCACTAACTTTATTCGGCAACATCAGCAACTTATTATCTCATCAAATTTACATTCGTTTCGAACCTTGAATCGCTTCCAAGTTTTTATACTAAGACTTCGTCTGAAGGCAAGAAAGGGCCACGTCACTAAGGAGAAAAAATATGTTCCTCTTTGGAAGTTACATAAGTAGGCTAGTTGGTTAGACATTGGAAAACTAAACACCACAAGAGAAAAAGCAGAGTGAAGAGCGACAACGCAGAAACACAATATTAATGAATTTCTCATGGCATATCTGTAGGGCATCGTCGTTGTAAGTTCTAGTGGTCGGAAAGGTGGTGAGCGCATGCGGAATCATTAGCGGCTACTTGCTCTTCTATCATCAGTTGCACACAAACGAGGCTGGAGAAGCTAGCCTTGCGCTGAGCCATTAGTTATACATCTCCGCAGTCTCTATTTTATTTTCTTTCAGCACAATGCCTAATGAGCACATGGCAAGTTTACCACTGGACGTGGTTGCAGCCAGGTGTTCGAAAGGCTGTGACTTTCTTTCAGTGAAAAGAAATAATTAATTGAACATAGATAATGAAGCATTCATCTATTTAGCCTCAAGCATGAAAAAAGAGTCAACATTTGCGCACTTTAAATACATTTTTCCTGTGAGTTCTGATACGCTCGGCAACTCCGGACAGTTCTGAAATACATGATTTTTTTTATAGTCGCGCAAAATGCATAATTTCTTACTATTTTATTGCGTTTAGGTCTTGTTATTGTGTGATCATTAATTTAAGGCTCTAATAACGTTTGATGCAGCGTCGCGCATAGCAAGAGGTCTAGGCTACTGATGCAACGCGACTGCTAATGGTAATAAAATGGCATCGAGGAATATCACATAGTATAATATTTGTTTCTTTAAAATAATCCTCGATTAAGCGAGCACATGCTTCAGTGCGTAGTATGATAATGAATCGCCATGAAATGGATCATATAGTCGGGTCGCTGATTTCACTAGTGAATGTGTATCTGGAGAAGATAATCAAGGGGCGCGATCTTCCAGAAAAAAACAAACGGCAAAAGCAAACTTTGGCCCTGCGGATCTAGCATCGCTTAACAACGCCGGATTACTAGAACACACCGTTGAGCATACGGAATGAAGTTCAGGTATTGGGAACAGAGGGAACCCCAGCGAGAAGAACCAGAAGCAATGGAAAACACACCGCTCATCTCGAAGCGCCTGCGGCCATAGTAGCGAATATTCCCAACAGAGGGATGAAGCGAAGCCCATTAAACTGGGATGAGGAGAACCTTCGGCAGTATGCTCCACTACAGCAGAACATGTGGCCTCTACGGACAATTTTGAAAAGCAGCGAAAAAAAAAAACATTTGAATCGCTACACAGTATGAAAGAAAACAAAATCAAGTTGTGCCCCTGAGCATCACCTCAGCGAATAAATCCGAGCTGAATATTGCACGAACGTGCCTCCGTATCACCCTGCATGATGTTCGTTGATGTCGCTTCGTCGAATCGAGCCCCGGGCGGTGCCTTACAGCGTGAACTTTCGTTCCACTGCAATATTTATATTTGCTTGCCACACACTTTCTCCACTCTATATTAAGGGTATAAAATATCACTGCGGCTTAGAATCTTTTTTGTGCTGGGAGCACTTTCACTCGGTATTTTCCTTGTAACTGCATCTATTTCCTGCCGGTATTATTTTGGACTAATATTAGGCATATATCCGTGAGAAGGGCGTTACATTCAGTCTTTTCTGCACGGTTATAACAGAGAAACATGGTTTTGTTTTCAAGACAACATTTGTTTATTACTTTGGAGGTAAACATGGACAATCCCGATGGCAGAGACACCGTCACTCACACACTGACTAACTTTGAGAATACTACAAAAGTAAGCCATATAGGGCTCAACCAAGCATACGAGGAAATAACACATAACTGCATATATTTCGTTTCTGTCCGCCCATCGGTGCAGATGTAGACTTCAGAAGCATGATTGTTTGTAAGCTGGTACAGGCAAAAGCCGTGCAATACGAAGCTATGCGAGATTTCCAAATATTTATGGCAACCAAATGTAGCATCGTTGCCCCCAAAGAATAAAAAGCATAAGATTATTCAGCGGAGCATACAAGTTCGAGTGAAATTGCTGACGTTGATGGCATCGTTAGTAGCAGTGTATGGATATCATCCATTCTTTGATGACATTCGCGTTTAGTGAAGTCCCTGATAGGTCGCTCCTGCGAAATAAACGTGCTGCTGTAACGTCATTGCTCTGTTACTCGTAATATGCTATTTTTAAGCTTTATTTTTACGCCGTGCCAGCTTCCAAAACAAGCTTAGGACTGTTGCTTAGATCTAAGAAACCGGCGCAGGAAACTAAGAATAACGTTTTAGTAGACGCGTAAATCTGTTCCACTATTGAAATTTAGGAGACCGCTCTTATCGATAGGCTATCTGTGGCACTGGTGGAAGGAACAAACTGAAAGCACTTTTTCGCTTTTTACTCGAGGTTTCTGAGGAATATTTCGCGGTTGTGCTAGGAATTCTGGCCCACTTGAGCATATCTATCCTCTTTGATGAATTGCGTGGCATATGCCGTCACACGATGTGCGCTTTTATTTTGTAATCACTCGTTTTGCTATTTTTATCCTGTTTATTGCTCTGAAAATGTCCATCCGTAAATTATGGCATCCTTTTTGTCAAGCGAGTGTATCATGTTTTATGTTTCTCACTGCGTTTGCAAGATTTTAAAATTTAGTGATATTTTTTTTTTGCCGGTTAGTGACGCTACAGGCATTTTCCTATTTTTAATTATTCTGTTAGGCTCTTTGTCTATTTTTTTTTAATGTGGTGAGGTATCATATATGCAGGATTACTTGAGCAAAGTTTCTCTATTTTGAAATGTTCCTTTTACCGGAAATTTCCACAAAATTCAACTTCTCTGATACATTTGCTGGCCACCATAGCACCATAGCAAAGGATCAAGCAGGGTTTCGGAAACGGTACTCTACTATCGATCATATCCATACCATCAATCAGGTGATAGAAAAATGCTCGGAATATAACCAGCCCTTATACATAGCATTCATTGATTACGAAAAAGCATTTGACTCAGTTGAAACCTCGGCGGTCATGCAGGCATTGCGAAATCAGGGGGTAGAGGACCCGTACGTGAAAGTGCTGGAAGATATATATAGTGGCTGCACAGTAACCATAGTTCTGCATAAAGAAAGTAACAAAATTCCCATAAAGAAAGGTGTTAGGCAAGGAGACACAATCTCCCCAGTACTATTCACAGCTTGCTTAGAGGAAGTATTCAGAGACTTGGAATGGGAGCAGTTAGGGATAATGGAAGATGGAGAATACCTCAGTAATCTGCGATTTGCTGATGACATTGCCTTGCTAAGCAACTCGGGGGATGAACTGCAAATGATGATTGATGGCCTAGACAGGAAAAGTAGAAAGGTAGGCTTGAAAATCAATATGCAGAAGACTAAGGTAATGTTCAACAGCCTCGGGAAGAAACAGCAGTTTACATTAGGTAGCGAAATACTGGAAAAAGTAGGCGAATATGTCTACTTAGGACAGGTAGTAACCGCAGATCCAGACCACGAAAAGGAAATATCAAGAAGAATAAGATTGGGATGGAGCGCATTTGGCAAGCACTCGCAGATTATGACTAGCAGCTTACCGGTATCGCTCAAGAGGAAAGTGTACAACAGTTGCATCTTGCCTGTACTCACCTATGGGGCTGAAACGTGGAGGCTAACCAAGAGAGTTCTACTTAAGTTGAGGACAACCCAGGGGGCTATGGAACGAAAAATGGTAGGGGTAACATTAAGAGATAGAAAACGTGCAGAGTGGATAAGAGAAATAACTCAAGTTACCGACATTCTAGTGGAAATTAAGAAGAAGAAATGGACATGGGCAGTACATGTAGTGCGAAGAGAGGATAACCGATGGTCGCTTAGGGTAACAAAGTGGATTCCAAGGGAAGGAAAGCGTAGCAGGAGGCGGCAGAAAGTTAGGTGGGTGGATGAGATTGAGAAGTTCGAAGGGTTAAGTGGATGCAGCTAGCACAGAACCGGGTTAAGTGGAGAAATATGGGAGAGGCCTTCGCCCTTCAGTGGGTATAATCAGGCTGATGATGACGATGATGATGATGATGATGATGATAGCACGGAGACGTTTTTGAAGCATTGCTTTGAGTACTTTTGCATGATGGCGAGTGCAAGGGCACGCAGCTAGAATATGTTGCGAGACAAGAAATGATAGACAAGAATTTCAACAGTTATGTTCTATGAATAAAAAAAGAAATCATTTCATCACAATTCTATGACAGGCTGACGACACATTCAAGGGTTAGACCCAAGCTAACCGCACTATACTGCGACGCCTGTCAATAAAATGAAACATTTTGTGTAATTGCATGCCTACAAATGTAAACCAGGCCACTAATCATTTTCATGTGAGAATCAGACGATCGTGCAGGGGTATATGACGAAGCTATACGTAGCGGAACTGGCTAATCTCTATTTATAACTAAGCGCACTACTGTAATAATACAACATTCGTATAATACTGTTAAAAGTGCTGAAGATGTATATAGGTAGCCACTGCGTTTGCAACGAAAGGGAGAAGCCAGTGAAACAAAAAAAAAAAACGAATGAGTGAAATATATACGTTCAGTGAAGACCTGATATTTATTTGCCGTTTGTTTCCATCAGTCTTGGTAAAAAGCCTCTGTCAAAATCTTTTTCCTTCAGCTCATATATTTCGAACATTTTAATGACTGCCTTCTTTCTATGGTCTGATTATATTAGGGCAATCTTAAGAATGTGAGCCAGATATAACAAGTGATCATTACGACTTGAGATTCCAACGGAATATTAAGTGCCAGGTGCTATAAAACTACAGCGTCGTGAACGTTATCCATTTTTATTAGTAAAGAACATGTCGTTTGGGTCTTTTTTTTTTTTTTTTCGAAGCGTTTGCCACAAGGCATAAGTTGAGAAAGGGGGAATGGGATGCAGGAGATAGAAAGTTAAAAGAAGGAGTGTAGTCCAGTTGTGCTTATGAATTCGAGAAGGTTGGCAGTATAGCGATTGTCCATTGTCCATTTGTCATAATCACTATCGCGATTCCACCGCAGGCCCACCTTCATGATTATCCGTTGCCTGATGTGCGTTGTTGATGGACACGTCCACAACAAGTGGCGCACATCGCAGACGTCAGGTGGAGTGTCACAGTGAGGGCACCTGTCAGTCACTGGTAGGTCTTTTTCCCGCCATCGATGTCGAACAGATGGGGTCAGAGCCGCCCCTGCCCGGATCCGGCGCACTGTCACCTCCTCCTGCCGAGTAAGACTACGGGAAAGAGGGTGCGAACACGGAGGAATGAGAGCGCGTGTTCGGTGGCGCAGAACTTGCGAATCGGAAACGTGGGACAGGAACGGATCTGGGGGAAGAGGGGAAGGTGGTGGATCGTCTGATGTGTTTATATGCGTCATAGCATCTGCTTGTATGTTATGGGGATCGCGAGCATGGCCGCGAATCCAGTGTATGCGAATAGGACATGGGTACTTTGAACATAGCAAATGTATGGACTGTGTTATTTGGAATGTGCGTCGAACGGCCTTAAGCTGTTTAAGGGCAGTGAGAGAGTCTGTGTAAAGATGAACTGCATTGAATGTAGGAACTGGTGGGAGGGAATGTATAGCATTGTAAATTGCTTGGAGTTCCAGTGCCAGAGGGGTGCACGTATCCGCGGTATATGTCACGTGAGTGTTGAGATGCGGATGAGAGGGACTATACACGGCAGTAACTCCTCGCTCTGCAGTATGTGATGCATCGGTATATAATATGCACCCTTCAGGCAGATGTGCGGATGATACCGACGGGGAAGCAGTGGGGCGATTGTCCGTGAGCTGGCAGTACGACCATGGAGGTAGTGTCTTTAAATGATGTAGTTGTAAAGACTGTTTGCGAGCTCTGTTTGCCGTCCGCTGATCAACGAGTTCAGTGAGCGTATTTAGCTGGGCATACTCCTGAAGTACTGGTATGGGTGTTAGGCGGGGGAGGTACGTTATTGCACGCATAGCCTCACGATTGATGGCCTCAAGGGAGTCCCACTGTCTGCGGGTGAGACGTTGAAACTGTGCCTGGTATATTATACGTGGCTGGAGGACAGAGCGAACAAGCTGGCGGGCCGTGTGAGCACGCGCGCCGCCAGAGCGCATAGCTATGCGACGAATGAGGCCTAAAGTAGCGTGAGCGGTCTTACGGATGGCTGTCAGCCACAGTGTGCCAGTCCCAGAGGAATGTAGAAGAAGACCAAGAATGCGAACGGTTTGTACCTGAGGAATTGGGGTATTATCTATCATAAAATTTATATTGGGAGCTTTCCGTAAGCCAGCTTTATTTCCAATTCGAATGAATGGTTCTTTTTTTTTTTTTTTGGTGGGCAGGAGAGCAGAAATTGTAGTCCAGAGAAACGCTGTACAAAACTTTTCCAACCCTATGCATACAATCCGATTATGCACACTGCGAACTACAGGTTAATGCCGTTTCTAAATAAATTACTGCGCCGCAATCGCAATGACAACTACACTTAAGCTACACTTAAGCTACACTTAAGCTCCGCCTGTAAGGGTATGACGTGACAGCGTAGGCCACAAGCCCACTTATAAAGCCCCTTTTTAACTGAGCCGTGGCCATGTGAACGTAGTTGCGTGGCCTAGGGGCAAGTGAATGGAAGGGTCCTGGCAGGCTGTTTCTGATATCACCCTCCCATATGAAAGAAAGGTCCTGCGTTCAGTTAATGCTTGACCTTGTCAGCCCCCAGATACCGCCTGCCAGCGATATGCTCGTGATGTTTTGGTCACAGCGCCAACACCGGTGAACGGTAATCTAAAGTAGCGTTTGAATGGACGCACACGCCGGCAGCCTACTTCCAGAATCGGTAGGGAGACCAACAGCGTTATATGTATTTTTAGTCCTATCTTGCGCGTCAAAAACCTTTCACGACAAATATTCCAATAGAAATACGCACTTTATTAATGAAGGTGAGCATCAACTCGACCGCGAAGTTGCTTTAAGAGGCAGCGAGGTCTACCTATCAGGGTAGGGTCCCTTCGTTTGCTTCGCGCCACTGCGGTCTCAGGTTTAGCTGCAACCGAGGAAAAGAGGGTTTCTCTCTCCACAAGTAAAAACGCTTTTCATTACTATTCGACTGGTGGCAATTGTGCTTTGGTTTAAGCAGACGACTTGAAACAAAATGCGGCAAACCCAGAGGATCTTACTCCAACGCCCTCTCTCTCTCTCGTTTTCCCATACACACACGCGCACACACACAGGCACACTCACACATACGCACGCGCACAAACACACGCGCACAAACAAAAGAACCCAGGCACCGCTTCGAGGTGCCCGTGGAGCAGGGGTTTCAGACTTCACTGTTTCATCGTCTACAAGCTCTAGCGAGATGCCGCAACATTGTGAATTCTATACCATTGACGCAATTGTCTTGTCATATATTTCGTTGATGGGTCTCCCAAGCCACATACTGCAAAATGAACATCTCAAGAAAGATCAGTAATGAAGTATGAGGTCCAAGAAAGGAACAAGGTATCTTCTTATTCTCTCAAATGCAACTTTCTTATGCACTAGATAATATCTTGTTCTGTTCTGTCGCTGCCTGGCCTGACGCGCAGTCTTTATGAAAAAACAAAAAGCAATAGAGGCCTCCTCTTCTCCTTTCTAATAGAACTAAGGCAAACAAGTGATTAAAGCGTGTAGTTTTGATGCATTCTTTTGAACCTAATTTATGTCACTAATTCTGTACCACGCGGGAATGGATCAAAATGAACCGTTTAACACACATTTGTTGCTCTTTTTATTTGTAGCCTTCACTAACTCGTTTTCTGCATCTTTTTTCCTCTCCATTGCGCTTAGTTAACTGTGTCCTAGCAGGTCAAAGAGAGTCAGTGGTAACGATGAAGGTATCACGTGGTTTAACATGGGAGAAAGGGTATCTTACTGGGTACAATGCCGCTTTTTAAAGTTAAAGTTAAGTTAAATTGGTTCACAGGAAGGGAAAGGCGCAGTAACTGTCACACTTGCTCTGTGGACACCCAAACCGCGCCGTAAGGGAAGGGAGGAAGGTGGGAATGAAAGTGGAAAGAGAGAAAGAGGAGCCGTAGTGGAGGGCTACGGAGTAATTTCGACCACCTGGGGAGGAGGAGGAGGAAGAACATTTATTTCCGCCGAATATGGTGCAGCAGCCACCTACGAGTCCGCACGCAGGCGTCCGGGGAGGCAGTCTGTCACACCGCGGCCAGAGGACACCCGGCCTCGTCTAGGAGAAGAGGTCTTCAGCCTCGGCCGCCAGGCGGACGGCGAATCGCTGTGTTTTTTCGTCGGAGCTTCTTAGCGTGGTCTCCCATTCATCGCTAGTTTTAATCGCGTTGCGCCCTGGGGCACGAACGCATCTCCATATTATATGATCTAATGTTGCCACGTGGCCGCAAAATTTACAAATTTCGGTTTCTGCACCGTCCCTCTTCCGCCCTCTGGCACCCGTCCAAGCCCCGCCGGGGTGGTGCAGTGGTAAGACGCCCGACTACTG
>JAJIZL010063440.1:0-14976 GCA_023969395.1 Amblyomma maculatum | reverse complement strand
GTAAAATCGAACGTGCTTCAACCATTTGTTACGGCGGCTTCGGACAGCCACTGATGGTAGTGCCGAGGTTGGGACTAAGCAAGCCTGAAGTTATGGCCGGTTGATGCACGACTGTTCAGAACCGCAAGAAGAACCAACGATTGTCATCAATGGGTCGGTCATTTGAATGGACACGATTGAGTGAAGATTGATGGAAGCGGAATATTTAGATAATAGAAATTGATGTGCCGTATAATTGTTGCATTCAAACGCGGGGTGTACATGATAGCGAGCAACAAACTGGTTCTGGTACAACTATTAGGGCTTTGCCTAGGTTCAATATAGCACAGTTTTTGTTGACGGTCTCGTGAGAGTCACGACGGGCCTCGAAAAGCACTACTTAATTCATCTACCCAAATATACTTTCAGGTTTGCTCATAAATGATCAGCACACAAGCGTAGAAAATCTGTGCTGGTAACGAGCGTGGAAATGCACATGGGTTCAGTACTGTTTGACGTCGTCCATATCCATGTGTGCGAAACAAGCATGGAATATTCGAAAAGCTTACAAGACTTGCGCATAATTTACATGAACATACATGGCCAGCATAGACACAATTCCGAATGAACGACTCGCGCGGGAAGTTTCAGCGCAAATTGCCTAGTAAGCTCAAGCGGAAATTTCTTGTCACGAAATACTACGCCGGCGGTGACGTCAGCTACAGCCACGTACCCAACTATAGCTGCAAGAAAAACCGAACGCGAACACGGAGGAGCTATTCCGCTTGCGCAGACAGGCTCGTGTCGCGTATCGCCCCAAGGTGTGCGCGTAGTCGCGCGTCGTGACATTGGAAATCGATCAACTTCGTCCCCCCGTTCATCGGCGCGTTGGTTGTAGCCCGAGGGCAGGCGGAGTCGGTGCCGCGCCTTCCCCGCACGTCACCACGGTGAAGGCACTGCACGCGACTCACGTCCTTTACCTGAGGAGTTGACGTCGCGTCAGCTTAGCGCCGAATACGTGGCCATGAGCTGTGCACAAGCGCCAAACACGACCGCATGGCGCGGCCCGATAACCGCCCTACAAGGCCGTTGTTCAACACGTGTTTCAGAATGCAGAAGAGAGGACTGTTGCGAAAAATGAGTCACTCATTGTTTGAGAAAATTTGGTCAGATGGCTGCGGAAATCATTGCCAGCAGAATGAGGGTTGTGAAAAGGTTACCTAGAAGTGCGCTTTGGAGGAAAACAATGGAGGAATACACGTAAAGAGGAAGAAAGAAGGGAGCTAGGTTGGAAGTGATGGACTCTAAATGAGGAGGTGCGTGATTTTTACGAGTAGTCAGATGAAAGCTATGAAAAGAAGCACGAAGGGACGCATCAGTGTTCACTCAGACTGCGCTTGAGGGGACGGTGCAGGGCGGAAATGTGGCTAGGCCAAAGAAAGACGCTGAATAAAGTACCAAAGAAACAATAACGAAGTGGGAGCACTGGCCACAGTTTGTAAACGTCAGCAATAAATTATTAATGTGCTCACAGAAGGCGTTTGTACCTAAATTACCGCGAGTGTGAAATATTACGGAAGAATACCTTACGACGAATTTACGAAAAATTAGAACCTTCCGGTTTTTCGCAGGATTTCTTTTAACTAAAAGAAGACAGATATTTGCAGGTGACCACGGACGTTAATTTTAATTGCGTCGCTTTTGTTTTGAGAGCCTAAGTTCTCACAATAATCTGACAGCCAAAAGCACAGTGGGCTAAAAAACACAGTACGTAGGTTAGAAAACTGATACATTACTAAGGGGCACATCACCCCGAAAGAAAGAGGAAACGTATTTGTTACTCCAGACTTCTTCATTGTATTGCAGGTAATTTAAATATGCTAGTTTGGTCAATGCAACAAGAAATTCATAAGGGATCCTTCTTCTCACCCGAGTTCACGTGCTGTGATCACTTATTGTGAACTTTATCCGCATATGTGATTGCTCATCGTCACCCTTCATTTCAAGTGAACGTTATCCTCATTTGTGAATCGTCATCGTCAACGTGCTCGGTGATCGGTGATCGTTCTTCGACGCCATTGTTGGCAACGCCAATAAAACGCGGTCGCCCAGCTCACAAGTGGGGGAGGTGCGAGAACCAGTATTCAGAAAAAAATAAAATAAAAAGGAAAATACACTTTTTTTCCTAGTCACCTAAATTCGAGTGGTGAGTAGGATCGTTCGTGGTAATATCTCACACCATCATACATAATGAGTTTTGACTTAAGATGAAAACAGCAAAGGTTTGTAATCAGTCAAAATCTTGACGTGGACTAGTCGGTGGTTCATCTTAAGTAAAGTAGAAGCAGCGCAAAAATAAGAACAAAAACAAAAAAAGAGTAAGGAATGTATAGAAACACACAAACGACGCACAGCGCCAGCGCCACACACAGCGCCAGTCCTGTCGTTTGTGTGTTCCTCTTCTGTTCCTGCTTGCTTGCACTGCATCTCCATTACTAAAAAAAAGGTTCTAAGTTTGTCGCACACTTCTGCGGGATCCCCTCCGAGCTTATTCAGCGCAGTACACATAAGGATTTATACGCCGCCCTTTCCGTCATATTAGAAATTGTCTCCCACAAACAATGAAGGCTCTTTATCGATAACCGATGTCCACAGGTTTTCTCAGGCAGAGATGCATTAGCTATGCCGGAGCATGTGTTATGCCTCACTCAAGGCCGAGGAGGGCGATTTTACGTGGTAGCGCTTAGCACAGCTAGTTCGCTCTAAAAAGCGTCGACTACATCACAATGGAGAAAAACACCAGGAAAAAAACATGACATTCAATTAAATAAATTTGCCGCATGTGGCTTGCAACTCAGGTCCTATGCATATCAGACGGACACGCAACGCATAGGCTACGAAGGGCACTAAGCGTTTTAAAGGGGCACCTAGAGAAACTTATACGAGTTACTAACGTATGCCTTGGATGCGTACTGGTGTTGCAGTAACAATAGTTTTAAAAATTAAATAATTTAAACAATAATTCAATAAACCCGCGGAAAGAAAAGGTGGTGTTAAATGCGCTATCGCGTCTACTTTTAAGGCGAAGCTTACACCACATACGCTAATGCGGTATGGTATCGATGCTGCAAAACCTGAGTGAAGAAGAAAGATTAACAACTCACTTGAACGCGTGGTCTGTCATGACAGGTGCGACTAGAAGACACGGGGCGGCGACCTCGAGGGTACTGCACAGAACTCTCCGAAGATAACATCGTAGCTACTAGGCCAGCGCATTTGTGAGTCTCGGCAGGCTAAGCGCAGCGACGCAGCGATTTCTCTTCCTTCAAGTCTCGCATTTTCGCCCAAAGCGATGAAAGGTCAATCGGCCACCGTTTCCCGATACGCAGAAGCAGTTTCCATGACAGCAATTTCGCCCATTTGGTTTTGCTTGTAGAGGCGCTTGCAGGCTCATTCAGTTCTGAACGAGCGATTCCCTGCTTCTGGATTAAAACTCAATTTTCGCCTTTAGCAGTGTCGACAGCGCATGCGTGTTGCACAAAAAGTGTGAATTGACTGTCTGTGCAAAAGTTATTATGTGGCATCCATCGCACGAAAGCCTTGTTCACGCACAGTCTTACAAAACCCGTCTTCAGATCACATGAGTCGCTATGAGGCCGTATAGTGAACTACTTGCGATGCTCCTCAAAAGAAAACATTTTCAAAAAGACAGGCGAAGCCTCTCGACAAAAAGCAGGAACATAAAGCTTAAAAGGATCCGAAACTATAGCTTCTAGAAACTGAAAAGGAAACTATGTGGCCTGAATGTTTTTCAACCATATCTATCACGTGGACATATTCAGGGCTATCACGCGAAGTGTATGATGAGCGCCTAATCGGCCTTCTCACTTGGGCACACATGTTTATTACTTCCCCGTATACTGAAAAATGCGTTCTGCCTAGATGGACTTTGGGGCTATCTAGAGCAGCGAACATTTCACTTTCGTTCTCGAAGTATTTAGTCCGCATTAAGGTTTCCTTTAGAGTCAGCGCGGCTATTCGCGAGAATGGAGAAAGGTCGCTCTAGTTACCACCAAACATAATTTACATTTCTGTTTTCGCCTTTCTCCTGAGCTTCTACGAGAGATCTCGCAATTTCTGCCAGCAACAGAAAAGGTACCATATTCGGTGCCTCCGTAAGTACTCGGGACTTCGTAAGTTTTTGTATTCGGCTTATTATTGTCATCTTCCCGTCTCCTCAGCAACATAGTTCACGTGATAAAACAAATCGAAATCCGCAGTCAATATTTCGGTCTGTAGCTATATTTCATTTTCTTATTATTAAAGACGAACCCGCGACGAATTACAAATCACAGTCAGCGGCTATTTAGGGAACACCGCGAAGCCGCAGACAGTCAATCGATCTGGTAATGACTGCGGTGCACGCACAGACAGCAAGAAGATGGGCAGCCAGCTCTTTGAGAGTCCCAAAGTTACGGTTCAGCTTTCAGTTCGTCTAGGTTGTTTGTTTGTTACGCGGAGAAACCGGTGTTGCCGATGTCTCAGGCAAGCAGGAATGAAAAATGTCAGAACTGCCCAGACACGTTCAGTGCAGACAGAGCAGTGCTATCTAAATCTAGCCAATGAAAACTCATGGTGCATGTTCGTTCAAGTCGAACCGATCGAACACCTCTGAATTTGTCCGAACGTCTCGTACAGCCCGATAAGCTTAGAAGGATTTCGCGCAGTCCATAGTTCCTGATCGCCTTCAAATACATACAAGATGCATTCGAACGCTTTCGATTGCGCCATATTTTCCAGAAACTTTCGGGCTCCTCCAAAACCCCGTACTCCCAGAGCGTTTCAGAACCTCCATTATTCTCTCAACGCCTTTAAGTAAATTTTGTACCTTTAGAACGCCTTTTAAAGCGTCTAAACGTCCCATACTTGCAGCATACCTACGAATGCTCCAATGCTTTTAAACACCTCTCATTGCCAGAAAGCTTAGGAATGCTTTAGAACGCCGCGTATTCCATTTCCGGAAAGCCTCCGCGCTCACACAAGCACTTCAAGGCACATTGCACGCAGCAGCGACAGTGCATTATATTGGAATTTGCTTGTTCTCGTGCTCGCTACAGACATTTCGTCTTGAAGTGATTTTCTGTGACGCGAACCGACCTCGCGGCGCATCGGGATCAAAAGCTATCCCCTTCACCGGCTCATGAGCAAGAATGTCTTTTACCAATATGTATGACAGCCGTGTTCTGGGGATAGCTCAGCCTTGGCCAGATGTTAACTGGGGTCGGCAAGACATGTGGCCCGGGAGATCCGGTTAATGCGATAGCGTTCCGTGCCCCATTCCCCAGAAAAATTTACAAGGGTGTTAAACGTTTTCTGACAAAAAACTGCACAGCATGCCTCTGCAGGATTTTCTCCAGGACCGGTATCAGGCTGAGTTGGAAGGGACAAGGAGGGGTGGGGGGGGGGGGGGGCGACTTTTCCAATTGACGAAAGAGAAGACATACAGCACAAATCTAGGGCCATCCGAGGTCGATTTAAGATTTAAGGAGGCAGGGAAAGAAAGACAGAAAAGTATGGAAGGATGGAGAGAGAAAGAGAGAGGGGGAAAGGGAAGGGGAGAAGAGCAGCGGCTCCTTTCCACGTCCGGTTTGCGGGGTCCTATGAGAGTCATAGAATTAGGGAAGAGGGACCGCCACCCCATGTTTGCTTAGCTCTCGAGTGGGGCAACCGTTATTAGCCCGAGCATGGCCTAGATAAGGCAACAGCCGAAAATTATAGCCAATATGGGGAAGATAAGAAAAGGGCGCAACGCGACGTCGTAAACAGAGCCTTTCGCACAAAGCTAAACCTTTCCAGAAAAAACAAAACTCGAAAATAACGCAACAACACTGTAAACTCTATGCTGCACGGTCACTGGGACAGCGAAAATAGCAGTGACACTGAGTTCAGGCTTGGATGGTTGAGCGAATATTGCACTAGTGGCTTTGGGACATCCAGAGGTGCACATATGAAACGTTGCTTTTCTTATTTTGAGAATGATAAGGTGGGTTCACAGGAAATCAGCAATGGCCAAACGGGTGTAGCTGCGGTACGAGGACTGTCGGAAGATTTAGCAGCGTTCTGAAGGCTGGGCAAAGTATATACTGCTATACCCCCGGCAAATTATTGCGCAAGAATCTTCAGAATGATCTAAAAACAAACTTTTAGTCTAATGACATACAGCACGTCGTGTTGTGCATCGAAGTTGTTTTGTTGTAAAGCTTTTACCATGAAGCCCCATTCTATGCAAACTATTTCTAATTTCGCAAATTGTCTCGTTAACGAGTTTGTGCGTAATAAAATCCACGGTGTGGAAGAGGGGCTTCAGTAAAACTGGAGTTGCAAGAATTAGTTTCTAGCAGGCTTCAATTACTCACGAATTAAACACGCAACAAAGCATGATACTTTCAGTTCGAATGAAGTCGTTTTTGCTTAACGGGAAAAAATAGAAATGCAATACTGACTATAAGGTATCGCCACTGAAAAACTAATTTCAGTTGAATCTATTCACAAGGAAAGAGACGACTGTCTAAACGAGGTGGTATATATAGTAGGAAGGGAAGTTATCAAGAGTGTATTGGAGCAGAATTGATTGTATATTATACAACTGAACACAGACAATGATGAAAAATCACCAATGCACTGAAAGGTCTGTGTTTGCTCACGTAAGATAACACTTGGCGCAGTCGTCTATTTTCGTTACCAATCCAAAGTTGAAGATGACGAGCGACGTTTGCAGAATGCACAATATGGCCGTTACTTAAACTACCTTACTTGTACACTAGCCATAGCCGCACTATTTATTGTAATTTATTAGCGAATATGTGCAAGGCATGCTGAGTCGAGTAAAAAGAGGGGGGAAAAAAAAGCTAGTCTGTTACAGTGCAAAAAGAAAAAAAAAAGAAATCTCTCGCCACCACTGCGGCCAAAGTATAATTCTTCCTCTTAGATATGTACCACACTCTACATATATTGTGTATGACAGATGATGACGTTCGGATGAAGATGACGGTCACTCTCAGTGCTTACAGTATAAAGCATGCAGATGGCTTCAGTCCGGAGTGTTTATTTGAGACACGGGTGAGGCTGTTACACGACCAGAAAGCAGAATCGAAAGCCTTCAATTTATTACTCTGCATCCTCACGACCATGAATACTTGCAGTAGTGATTAGAGACTACTGCTCGAAAGTTTCTTCATCTGCAGCGACTATTTACGTAATGCACATTTGCACGGTGCACTGAGCTCTGTTCTTGTTAATTCATTACAGTGCGCCGAATACCGCAAAAAAAAAAGAAAAAAGAACGACAACAATGGCTGTGGTGTTCTCGCTCAACACGACGAGGCGATAGAATTTCATTTCTTCTATTGAAACGAGAGAGGATACAATACAGACTCCCTAATCATCTCTTGTAATGAGCTCACAGTTCCTGCCCCCCCCCCCCCTCCCCCCACGCCGATTTCGGGGCATTATTACTCGCTCTAGTCGCACATTATCTACGATTGGGAAAATAAAAGCAGCTGTCTGCCGCTAGTGAGAGTTTATAATGGCGAGCCTGGTTCGATATCTGAGCCATAAAACGCCACATTTTATTTTTTTGAACAGGCGCACTTTGAAGCCTAGAATCAATACGCAAACTAATTCAATGCTGGAGGCGACAATTAATCTTCAGTGAGCACCTGCACCGGGAAAAGTCAGCTTCAACAATCGGGGCACTTTGAAGAGCAAGAACTCGGCTGTGATTTTGATAGAAAAGATGAATTCTCATTAATTTCGACCAAGCGTGATTATGGAGGTGTAGGAGCTTGCTGTGTATATTGTTTTCTGTGATGAATTTTGAAGGAAACCGGAGCAGTAAGGTGCTGGAACGTGTCGGAAACCAAGAGTCCGAAGATAAGCTCTGGTGAATAAATGTGCGCGTTATCAACATACTTTCGTTTGACAGTATATGGTATAATACAAGCCAGTAATACATTAGCGCTGCAAGTGCGGACAATATATCGCAGAACCGCATACAGTATATAAAGATCTAGAAATATGAAAAGAAGAAAAATAACGGGCGTCACTCAACCGAGTACCGGGACATAGCCAGAGAAAGGTGCTTTTTTTCTGATATACAGCGCTTCTAATTATCAGTGAAACAAGGTGCTGTCTGTTCGGCTCCCATGAAAAGCGGGCGCAATGATGCCAAAGCAGACGACTGGTGAGTGCTGGACACTGCGGCTTAGAGACGCAGTATCTATGCCCCGCCCAAACATGTTGAGTCCGTTTATTCGAGTCCTGAAAATGAAAACGATTAGGCATTCCTTCACTTTCCTCGCGGCGGCAGCAGTGGGACGCAAACGGAAATTCAGAGGAGGTCCCACGTAAGGATTCACTGAATAGATTGTATATAGGCAACGTACCTGGCATGCCCTCGTTCCTTGGGCTGACAAAGAGCGTAGCGAGGTTCGGCTCCAGTCGGCAGCACAATGTCCACCGAGCGCGAGCGGTGCGCTTTGGCGGCCAGGTCGGGGTCCAGGTCCGGGTCGGGAGTGGGCACCTGAAGAAACGATGAGTCCACCGAAGCAGACCGGCCTTTGGCCACTTGCGGCACCTGGAGGGACACCACCGTCACCCCGGTGTCACCGCCAAGACTCACTCGGTGGCCGGAGTCCGGCATCGACAGCGTCACCATCAGACCGCACGAAGTCGGCGACACCAGCAAGTCCTCTTCGACGTCGGTCACCTGCTCCTCGTCAGGCCGCGTCGAGGCGGCGCTCTCGGACTCACTCTCTTCAAGAGTCTCGGAGCCAGAGCTGAAGTACCGGGAACGCTCGGGGGGACTGTTGCTGCGGGAAGTGTTGCGGCTAAACTCGTCCATATACTGACAGTGAATGCATGCCGAGCACTGGCTCTTGTCACTCGAAGAGCGCCGCAGTATCCTCCACTTGGGCACGTCTAGCTGGTAAGGGGCATCGACTGCAGAAGACGGAGGGCTCGGGACCGTCAGAGAGGTAACTCCACCGCTGTTACTACTGGCACACGTACTGACCATGCCGGCGGGAACCGCAGAAGGTGGCGCCGACGCCGAGGTCGCAACGGGAGCTGAAGAAGGCGAAGACGACGACGTAGTCGCCGAGTCAAACGAGCGAGACCTCTGATTCCTGGTCGACGGAACCATCAGGAGGTTGTCCCCGGCGGACGAATCCTGGTCGTGCTCTTTCTTGAAGCGAATCTCGTCAAAGCTTGCCGACCGAACCTGCTTGGGCACTTCCAGGCTCACCGACGTGGACAGCTGCGACTCGATGGCGGGTCCCTTGGAGCGCCGAAAAGTCTCTCGAAGCCTCTGCATCGTACAACGCCACGAAGCCACGGGTGGCGCAGTAGCCGAAGAAGGGGACTCCGGCGCGCCTCGGCTCCCGGAGCCGTAGGCGGCCGGCCGTCCGCCCGCCACCGGCGCGGCAACGTCTTGTGCAACTTCGTGATCCAGCACTCCCGGGTTTTCTTACACCTGGACTCGCCTCACCGAAGATCTGTCACGGCGAATCGCTGTTTGTCGGGGTGAAGCGTTCGCTCGGCTCGTCCGCGAAGAGGTTTGGAGTGTAGTAGCACCGATGAGTTCCTCGCGGTGGCACTAGCGTCTTTTTTTAACGGTTATGTGTTCACAGTGTAGAGGGGACGAAATGATTTTAACACTGCACTTTAGCCTCCTTCCTTATTACGATCCCTTTGTTGCGGTGATGAGCTGTGTTAAATAACATTTTTACTGGCTTTCATTCCAGTTTCTTTGCTCGTTCCTTCCGAGAGCAAGATTTAAAAAAGGGCGCCACACACAAGCCTATCGGAATAACGTGTATGCAAATAATTTATATTCTATAAATAATATTACACGCGATTTTAGTGGTTCCCGTTGCGGAATATTTCCTTGAAATATCATTGCGCTCAGGCGCTCAAGACATTAGACGTTCCTTAAAGCGTAACATAACAAAGTCGAAAGAGTGTTTCTTGCAATGATGCCTGAAATTTAAGAACATCGCAAGTAGAAACAAGCTGATTTTTATTCCTCCTTACTTTATGTTAGACACAGGAAGGGAAAAAAAAGGCGATGAATGTATTATTTATTCACCTTCATGGGTGACTCTCTCGACAATGCTGGCCTATAGAAGCTGGTTGCATTCCTAGATTCCGACGCTGAACTAAATGACATTATTTGAACATTTTGGTTAAGCGAAGTCACGATCTCTAAAAATGACGCTAAAGCGCGTTAAGTTAAATTCAACGTAACGGTGTACGCAACACATGAAAAAGTATTTGACGCTAACTTAAACAGAAAGAGTTGAACGGCTTATCGTGTTGGCCAGGCCAATTTTGTTAACGGATGAAGAGGTCCGCCTACCACGTGTCGGGAAAAATGCCTTGTCTTGATACTCTTCAGGTGACGTTCTAAAACATTCTTACGCGCCTTTTTAGGGGCTGATGAAAGTAGACAGGGGAAAGGCCGACATGTGCTGTCAGTGGCAGCGCACGTGTTCGAAGCGGTCGTAGTATTTATTTCTAGCTAAGCTGCCAAAAGGTATCTCTGTCCAGCTTTTAAAACTGTAGGCGGGATGCCCTTGCAGTGCTCTTGTTTCCTTTCTTTCGTTTTCTTTAATACATGGACGCAGATGGCTTTATTTTAAACTGACAAACACCGCTCTTATAGAGCATGTGATGAAGAAAGAGAATAAACCTTCCATTACGTCGGTAAGGTACTGCGCGCTAATTTTTTCCTTACACGCAAATGTTATATTAACGCAAGACGCTTTGTGTTCTGCTTAGTTTCTGCAAGTTACATCATGTCCTTTAAGAAACATGTTACTACACCTTTTATTTCTTTCTTTGTATGCTGTGAACTGGCTGTGCACCTGCAAGTGACGGCGATCAAGCTGTTACCTCTAAGATATTTGCGCTAATAAAGAAGCTTCAGCTCGTTAGCCACAAATAAAGTGTTACCAACATCTGTCAGTTTTTGCGCAAACTCTCACGAGGTTCTCCTTTTTCGTTCGACCTTCATCACGAAGGACTTCGCGTTTTCTTATCCCCTCAACGCTTAACCGGCACATATACACACTGGTCTCTGGCCTGAATAAGAAAACATAGCCAAAGTCTCATGGCAACTGTGCAAACTGCCTGCAAATAGCGCTTAACCGAAACAGCGGGTGAGTAGACGAGATGGCCGGAGCTGTAATGCTGGCGAGATATACTCCCGCTTGGTCTCATGGTAGCGATAGGAAAGAGTGCGGCGTTGTGGTCCCATCTTATCCACGATCACGGGAAGATAGATATGGCTGTATATATGTTGTATATAATAGCGTTTGTTATTGTCGTTTCTTTTATTGTCACGGGAGCCAGCTTGACGAGCGAAATTGGAGCCTACTACACTACCGCGGTAACAAGAAATTGCTGTGCTGCGTGTAAGAATCGGTGCAACGCACATCACAAAACACTCACGTCACTTGAGAAGGGCACCTTACGATAGGGATGTGAAAGTGCGGACGAGCTCTACAGATTCATAAAGACCTATACGCCTTCTGGTGCGGAACTGATAGCTACAAATGGCACCTATTTCTTGCTTTTGCTGCTCAAACACACCTTTCAATTATATAGAAGCGGCATGAATGCTGCGAGAACGTACGACGAACGATATGAAACTATTCGAGAAGTATAAACAGCTTATACAATGCTGTGGTCGAGTTCAGCTCGCTCAAAATAGGAAGAGGCCGGCATTCTAAACTACTGCCGCGCAAATGAAGGGCTCAAGAGGTTGGGAAGGGGAATGGCCTTATACAGTGTGTATATAAGAATCAGCGCGACAGACAGGCCTTCAAAAATAGGCCAGGCACCCGGGACGCATCGCGGGACAGAGAACCGCAGGCGGCGTCACCACAGAGTTGCCCCGAAGAAAGCGTATTGCTGGGCGAAAGGTGACAGGGCGAGAAATAGATGACCACGGCACGAGGCCGTCTCGTGAAGCTGAGACAGAAACCGACAGGGCCACTCCTTAGTGCGCGGCAAAAAACTATTCCAGCAGTCAAAAGCCGCGGTGTGGGCAATGTTGATCCTATCCGCGAGCAAGCGATATTTGACAGCGGCCTTAGGAAGAGAGAAAACAGCGCGGTCACTCGATTCATGACCCTTTGGCCGCTTTTGAGACTCACTCAATCTTCCGTCTCGGCGCACCGGGGTCGTCGTAGCGGTGAACAAAGCGACACAGGCTGACGACGACGGCGACGAAGCGGTACTACTACGACCTCGACGTCAGGCGCGTCGAGGCAGCCGAGCCGAGAGCGAAGCGACGTCGAAGAAAAATCGTTGGCGCGAACGCACGGCGGCTGCAGACGAATAGCACAGACTTCTCGGGCGACGGCGTTTCCAACAGAGGAGAAGCGCTGGTAACGGTTGCTGGTGCAAACATGGAACGTATTCACGCGTGCTGGCGGCGGCGGTGCTGGCGAAGTTGTACGATGTAGTACAAACGGAACGAATGGGTTGACTGCTCTGGGCCTACGGTGAGATGCTGTTGCTTGGACTGACACTACGACGTGGACACCTCCGGCAGGGAGCTGGCTGCTTGGGGTAGTGGGTTTGCACAAGGAAGACTGCCGGTAAGAAATTAAACGCGGAAGGGCGAGCGAGAACACGAAACAGGGGGGTCGAGTGAAGCGTAGGCTCTTCGGACGAACGAAGGAGTATGAAGAATGGCTTAGTTGGTCGTCTTGGTCGGCAGCAGCGGAGAAATGGCGCTGGACCTTCCGTACGGAGTATGACTTTTTTTTTTTCTTATTGTGTAAGGTACTACGAGAAAGGCGCGGACTTCGAGTCGAAAGTCTTGTGGGGGTGACCAGGCGCTGCGAACGCCAGCGGCGCCAGTGGCTCGAACTCAGGTGCGGACTCCGTGGATTATCCCTTCGAAGGAGAGGAGGTGCGCGATTCCTCCTCCTCCACTTCTTCGCCTCTTTGCCCCTTCTTCCACTCAAGCGTTTCTTTCTTTCAATGAAAGAGCGACGCCGGAGCGCTGGATCGCCCATGTATTTTCTCTTGCTCGGCTTTCCCACGGTGGCAGCGTTCCTCGAAAGCCGCATGCGCTCTCTCCTCCACTACCCTTAGAAGCCCTCACCGAACATGTTGCGAGATATGGCCGCTGCACGACGCTGCCTCCCAATTGTCTCTCCCACGTGACATCCTTGCCCTCCAATCACAGACTGCCGTTTCCGCGCACTTGCTCTTTCCTTCTCCTGACTTTTTTCTTCAACCGTCGTTCGCTTCCTTTTCCGCTTGCAGCGCCATCCAGTGGGGAAATGTGGAAGCGTGCTGGTCGCTTGGCCCGCCTGGTCCGCTCCGAGCAGCTTCGTCTTCAATATTTTTTCTCCATCCGACGCTGGCTCGATAGGCAAACCGGCGAGCGCGACTCCGTCAACAAACATTGCACAGATCTGCTTGGCCTGTTACTGCCGACGCGCGTGTCTTTTCCTGGGTCGGCCTCCGTTCGGCGCCCGAAAACGCACCGACAGGAAGGCAGTACACGCCAGCCACTCCCCTCCGATGGTTTTTGAACGTGCGGTTCCCTTCGATCCTCCTTCCATTTCGTTCGTAAAGCAAGTTTTCTGTCTGCTATATTTTACGGCACGCGAGAGGAATGGATCGCTTACATGTCACGCATGCTTCTTATTCCTTGATCGGCGGATGGCATGCATTCGGCGCGTAACTTGTACCGACGGAAACTCGAAGCTGGAGAAGGCAATAAACATCTCAGGGAGATGAGAAAACCTACAACTGAGTAGTAGCGGTATCCAATGCATGCGCCAGGATGCGCAGTTTGCCAACAACCAAATTGCTATCAAATACCGTTCGCTTCCTGGTGGTTTCTAAGCAGTCTCTTTGCGAGGTCGTTCTTCAGATCTTTCTCCCTTGGCACTGAAATATTTCGGCACCCTTTTTTCCCCATTTCTAATTTTTCATCCCTAAGCCATAAGTTCCAGTTCAGGATGACATCAAAGAAACTAGGCAACTTCTCTTGAATCTATATTGGCAGCAGGCGATGTTTCTGCCCTTTGCTTCATCGTCGCCGCAAGGAATTTACTTGAAATGCCGTTCTATCGTCTTGAAAATAAAAATAAAACTTCCTGGAGAATAAGTAAACTGAAATAGAGACGTCTTAGCATGAAACAAAAATAAATAAAGCATTATATTTAGCAGTATCTTCGATTATGTATGCTTTTTGCGCGTATCCATATTTCTAGGCAGACGGCCAGGTTCGTGCTCCGCACACTGAGCACGGCACAAAACTGAACGCGAGCCAAGAAGCAGAAATGACACGTGCGCTGACTGACCTCTAGGGCTTTACCGGAAAAACACAAAATCTTGCGCGATGAGTATGAGAGGTTTCCGAATGTATTTGCTTTGGGCAGCGCATGCTCACAAATTCTATGCCAGTTGGTGTTGCAGTAAGTGCTTCTGAAAAAAAAAAAAAAAAATGCGTTGAACACTCATCTGTTTGCTGCACGACTTCGTGATGAGTACTCGATTTTTTTAGCATTCTGAAATGTGAAGCCTCATCAAAATAAAACCACACAAAATTCGAAGCGGAGTAACAAAAACACCGTATGAAGGGCAGCTATCCCAGCACCGCAAAGCATAAATAATGAGCCAACATTTTGTACATTCCGGACCTCACTCAGGCCACAGACATGAACGCTAAATATAATAAAATTAATGCGGTCTTAATAACATCTCTGTAATAAATGTCGCCCGATGTCGCATGATTTATGATGATTTATGGCCTAGGGCATCGAGAACGGTAGCAACAATGAAAAAATAGAGGAGCTGGAAAAAACTGGTGATCAAAACAAATCTTGGCGAAAAGATGCAGAGTCGATTTCACACACACACGCACGCACACGCACACACACACACACACACACACACACACACACACAC
>JAJIZL010063438.1:1019-15937 GCA_023969395.1 Amblyomma maculatum | reverse complement strand
CAGTCATTGGCACTTGATATGGTTAATAGAGTGCGCTTATCTGCTGTTTAGTCACGCCGGGAGACAGAAAAGCTTTTGCTTCAACTCTATTGCACAAACTGAAAATATGCACTCTGCATGCATTTCAATTTCAGCACACTGACTTAGACACACAAATTTTGTAGCAGTGGCACATTTTACTGCTCCTGAACAGTTTCATCAAGTTGTACTGAAAACAATTCTGCATAATATTGTATCCTAATTTTGTTTTCGATTGCAGATGTTTTGTATGAAACGGAAGATGGCGACATGGAAGCTGCTCGAGCATACATCAGAAAGGGCTGCTCAAGACTGCTGTCCTTATCACCGAGAGCAAAAGGCGCATGCAAGAGATGCTGGCTTGGCAGACACCTGAAGCTGCCATTAATGCGGCGTCCTTCTACATACTGGACCTGCCGACACGTTGTCATTGAACCCAACCAGAGGTGAAGTCCTGGAAGTTTGAAAGGATTCTACCTGTAGTTTATTTCACGATGTACCGCTTTGCGCACCTCATAAATATTTATGAAACGGTTAATTCTGGCTTTTTGTGTGCATGCATACTTTCAGGATGCTGTATATACAGGGTGTTTCATCTAAGATTTTACCTACTATTTAAATATAGGAAATTTAGGTTTTAGTGTCGATTCTTCTTTTAACTGTTCTATTAAGAGTAGAAAAAATGAGGAGCCTTATTGGGTACTAATTAGCTTAATAATTAACTGAGATTACCTCGTTAACTTTTTATTTATACTAGCTAGGAGCTGCTTTCAAATTGCAACAGTGAGCTACCGGTGTGAGAATGCCAAATAGTATTTTAAACGAAAAGAAACGCGCATTTTTTAAGGACTGCAGCGCTGGCAATTCTGGCCGCTTTCGACTCACGAAAACAAAACCTAGCAGTCGAGGCGCGCACTTATGCACGCCCATGAGTGACGCAGCCGGGACGTCACCGAGAGAAACCAGCCGTCTGGAGGCGGCCGCTGCCGCCCACGAAATACGCGCCTGGAGATGCGTCATGGTCTGGTAGGATCTTGAGATATCACCAACGCATTGCGGGCGAAGGTTGTCGTGGTGCAGACGTAGCGCTGATGGTATGGGCAAATCAGCCCTCCCTCTTAACTACAAGCTTTGGCTCCCAGAGGGTGAAATGAAAAGAAGAGCAGTACATGCACAGATATCGCACCACTGGATGTTTCAAATGTTCTTTTTTTACTCGGTAACGAGTTGCAATTTTGAACTTTCAATCCTGCTCTTTCGCTGATGTTTTTGGATGCGTCTTCTATTACCGCCACAACATCAATTGCAGAATGGCTTCGGCAGTGCAGTGCAACTTTGCGACCGCTGAAAAGGTAGACATTGTTATTGCCTACATCAGGGCAAATGAAAACAGCATATTGGCAGCACAGATGTACAAGGCCAAGCATCCAGATTCTCGTGTACCTGCGCAACAAACTTTCACGACCATCTTCAACCGATTCCGTACGACTGGATTTGTGCAGCCTCAAAGAAGGAAGCGGAAAGCACCAGCAGCCGAATCACATGATACTGCTGTGATGTCGCACGTCGCCGCGAAGCCAGAAGCCAGCGTGCGAGAAATCGCCCAAGCGACCGGTGCCAGTATTTCCACAGTTTGGCGGCTGCTGTCAGCGCACAAATACCATCCTTATATGTGTCTGCATCAGGAATTGATGGCGAATGACTACCAAAAAAGGCTGGACTTTTGCAACTGGTGTCTAATCCAATGTGATCAGAGCCCTGACTTCTTGCAAAATATCTTGTGTACTGACGAGGCCCAATTCCCCCGGAACGGGGTGATCAATCTGTATATGCCCACTACTGGTCCCAGACGAACCCACATTGGGTGCGCCCACATCACCATCAAGTTCGATGGTCGGCAAATGTATGGTGCGGTATTTTTTGAGGTCGCATTGTTGGGCCTTTTTTATTGGTGGGGATCTTACTGGCAAGGATTATGTTGCTGAGATTTTAAATAACTGTGTCTCTACTTTTGTTTGCGAGTTGCCACTAAATGCTCTTAGGTCAATGTGGTTAGAGCATGATGGAGCACCCCCACATTCGGCGACACAGGCTGTGCAGTTTCTGAACAGCTCCTTCCCCGAACAGTTGATTGGGCGCGGCGGACCGATTGCGTGGCCACTGCGTTCTCTAGACTTGACCCCACTCGTATTTTTTGTGGGGTTACTTAAAGATAGGGTGTATGAAACCGAACCGGCGAGCCTTGACGACCTAAAGTTCAGTTCAGTTCAGTCGCTCAGTCGTGTCCGACTCTTCGTGATCCTATGGACCATGTCACGCCACGATTTCCGGTCTCTCACTATCTTCCTAACATCACATAACTTCAACTGCAGTGCCTCGAGGATGCCATCTAACCATCGCGTTCGCTGCCTACCCCTTCTCCGGCAACCCTCAACCTTTCCCAACATCAAATCTTTCTCCAGCGACTCCTCTCTTCTCATCAGATGACCAAAGTAGCTGAGCTTTAACTTTAGAATTTGACCCTCCAATTAGCAGTCAGGGTTTATGGTCGACAATATCAACTGATTTGATCTTCTGGCAGTCCAAGAAACTCTCAAGAGTCTTCGCCAACACCACAATTCAAACGCGTCAATTCTTCGGCGGTCAGCCTTTTTCACAGTCCAACTCTCGCATCCATACATCACAACTGGAAAGACCATAGTACGAGTTATACGGATATAGGTTGGCAGACTAATGTCTCTGCTCATTACTAGACGGTCAAGGCTAACTATTGCTATCTTTCCCAGAAGCAGGCGTCTCCTAATTTCATAGCTGCAGTCTCCTTCCGAGGTAATCTTGGAGCCCAAGAAAAGAAAATCAGTCACAGCTTCCACTTCTTGTCCCTTGATGCTCCAGGACTTGATAGGACAAGACGCCATGATCTTTGTCTTTTTAATGTTCAGTTTAAGCTCAAACTTCTCACTCGCTTCTTGTACGCACATCAGAAGTCTCTTGAGTTCCATTTCACATTCTGCCATTAACGTGGTATCAACCGCATATCTAAGGTTGTTGATATGTTTTCCAGCTATCTTCACTCCAGCTGAAGACTGGTCCAGACCGGCCTTCCTTATGATACACTGCATATAGGTTAAATAGGCAGGGCGACAGTATGCTGCCTTGCCTCACTCCTTTCTCAATCGGAAACCAATCAGTAAGACCATGCCCAGTTCTGACAGTGGCCTCTTGCCCTTCATACAGGTTCCTGAGGAGACAGATGAGGTGAATTGGAACTCCCATCTCTTGGAGAGCTTGCCACAATCTGCTGTGATCTACGCAGTCAAACGCTTTCGCATAATCAATAAAGCAGAAGTAGATGGGTTTCTGGAACTCTCTTGCTTTTTCCATGATCCAGCGAAGGTTGGCAATTTGGCCTCTAGTTCCTCTGCAATTGCGAAACCCAGCTTGCACGCCCGGAAGCTCCCGATCCACATACTGCTGCAGCCTACCTTGGGAGATTTTCAACATCACCTTGCTAGCATGCGAAATAAGCGTGATCGTGCGGTAGTTGGAACAATATTTGGCACTGCCTTTCTTTGAAATGGGGATGTAAACTGACCTCCTCCAATCCTGTGGCCACTGCAGGGTTGTCCAAATCTTCTGACATAATATATGCAGAATGTTAACAGCGTCATGGTTGAGGTTTTGAAGCGACTCAGCTGGAATGCCATCAATTCCGCTAGCTTTGTTCTTAGCAAGGCTGGTTAAGGCCCATTCAACTTCACTCTTCAGGATTCCCGGCTCGATATCAGTAATCACAACCGTCTTATGTTGGGTTTGCACATTCGGGTCCTTCTTGTACAGTTCTTCTGTGTATTCCTGCCACCTCTTCTTTATCTCTGAGGCTTCAGTGAGGTCCTTGCCTCGTTTGTCCTTTATCACGCCCAGCTTAGCAAAGAAGCTTCCTTTGATATCTTTGATTGTCTTGTACAGAGCTCTTGTGTTCCTTAATTGGCTGTTGTCCTCAATTGCTTGGCACTGTATATTCAGAAAGGCATTCTTATCTCTCCTTGATATTTTCAGAAAATCCGCATTGAGAACCTTGTATCTTTCTCTTTCTCCCATAACTTCTGTCGGCCTCCTTTCCTCAGCTATTTGCCAAGCCTCCTCATATAACCAGTTTGCTTTCCTGCATTTCTTTTGCTTTGGAACTACCTTAGTAGCAACTTCTTGTATTATATCACGAACATCAGTCCACATCTCTTTGGGCTCTCTGTCTTCTAGATCTAATTCTTGAAATCGATTCCTCACTTCCACAGCATATTATAATGGAATTTGATCCAGATCATACTTGAAACGCCTTCTAGTTTTCTGCGTTTTCCTCAATCGAAGCTTCATTTTGGCAACAAGATGCTGATGATCGGTGCCACAATCAGCCCCAGGCCTTGTTTTTACTGCTTGTATAGCACTTCTCCATCTCTGCCGGCAAAGAATATAATCGATCTGATTCCAGTACAGACCGTCCGGTGAAGTCCATGTGTACAGGCGCCTCCTGTGCTGTTGAAAATCAGTATTCGCTATGGTCAGGTTGTTTTCTTGACAAAACTCTACTAGCCTCTGCCCAGCTTCATTTGGGTCACCAAGACCTAACTTGCCTATAATTCCGGATATTTCGTCGCTCTGGACCTTAGCATTCCATTCTCCTATGAGAAAAACGACGTCTGATGATGGAGTACGGTCTAAAAGAAATTGCAGGTCCGCATAAAATCTCTCAACGTCAGCTTCTTCAGCAGTAGGGGTCGGTGCATAGACTTGGATAACTGTTATGTTGAAAGGGTGACCTTGGATCTGAAGTGAAGCCATTCGGTCGTTTTTGGGGTTGTTCCTTAGCACTGCTTTGCCCATTCTTCTGTTTACTATGAGAGCGACCCCATTCCTTCTCTTGCATTCATGCCCACAATAAAAGACATAATGATCGCCGGAGTTATATTCTCCCATTCCGGTCCAGTTGAGCTCGCTGATACCCAAGATATCAATGTTCAATCTGTCCACTTCTTGCTTGACGACATCCAGTTTACCTTGCGTCATAGATCTTACATTCCATGTTGCTATGTGATATATCTCCTTGCAACATCGGACTTTCCGGTCGCTTCCCGACACATCCACAACTGAGCGTCCTTTTGGCTTTAGCCCAGCCGCTTCATTCGTCCTGGAGCTACTAGGAATCGCCCTTTGTTCATCCCCAGTAACATGTGGGACGCCTTCCAACCTGGGGGGCTCATCTTCCGGCGCCATATCATTAATGGTATTGTGACTGGCCATAGGGTTTTCTTGGCAGGAAATACTGGAGTGGGTTGCCATTACCTTCTCCAGTGAATAACATTTTGTCAGAACTCTCTGCCATGACCTGTCTATCTTGGGTGGCCCTACACAGCAGAGCTCACGACTTTATCGAGTTTCGCAAGCCCCTCCGCCACGACAAGGCAGTGATCCATGAAGGGGGACGACCTAAAACAAATGATCAAAAGGTCACTAGAAAATGTTCCTGAAGCAATGATCATGCGAGCGGTTAATTCCGTGAAAGATCGCTTGATGGCATCTATTGCAGTGCAAGGAAGTCAGTTCGAACACTTACTCTGAGGAATGATATGCACTGTTTCTGTGTGGTCGGTCTTGAGATACATAACTTAGCAATAAACGTTCTTTCAAAACCTCTCTGCGTTACCGTTCCGAAACTTATATTCAGTTGTCATCTAAACTGGGTGGCATATTAAGAGCAAATTTGTGCGCAGTGATTCAAAAGGCTCCACTATAACTCTTGTTAAACACAAACAGCAACTAATTTCGTCGCGAAGAAAAAATAACCACAGTATCCTAGAACTCGAAGTAAAAGTCTTGCTCTCGAATGTGTTTCCAGAAAGAATTGAGATCCTGTTCGAGATATTGGGCACCAAAGCTCGAACAAACTTCTTAGCGAGCTACAAACAGCAGTTCATGCAACGCAAACTAAAAGGAAGTGAAAACTCTATGCCAACAAGTAAAATACTCCGACGACAGCCTTCGATTAAGCACAGTCAGACAGCTGATGAATCGCGGCTGTGACAGGATGACGCAGGGCCAGACGAGTATTTCACGAGCGGCAGCAGCTGCCTTTAGACGGCTTGATTCGCCAGGCGACGTCACGACTGCGTCACTCGTGGGCACGTATAATTCCGCGCTTCGGCTGCTAAGTTTCGTTTTCGTGCGTCGAAAGTGGCCAGAATTCCCAGTGCTGCCGTCCTTAAGAAATGCACGTTTCTTGGCGGTTTAAATAGCATTTGGCATTCTCACACCGGTAGCTCACTGTTGCAATTTGAAAGTAGCTTCTAGCTGGTATAAAGAAAAAGTTAATTGGTTAATCTTAGGTAATTAATAGGCTAATTATTACGCTTTAGTTCTCCTGATTTGTCTCTACTCCTAATACAACAGCTAAAAGAAGAATCGACAATAAAACTTAATTTTCCTATTTAAAAAAAAATAGGTAATATCTTAGATGACACACCCTGTATGTATGGCCAGACCGCTGCCCATTTTCTAGCGCCACCAAGTGGCCGAATGTCTTGGCGCGTGGCTGAGCATCGTCCTCGTCTCGAGCTTCGCTTGATTAAAAAAGGGCAACTCGGTTGTTTTTCTGTTTGCTACTTGTGGTGGTGACATTTGGTGGAGGTGCAGGATAAGATTCGATGTACGTTGCTCCGAAGACGTCAGTGACGCTGCCCATCGACACTCAGACGCCACTCCCGTCGATAAAGCGAGCCGTCGCCTTCGAGGCCTACAACCTGAGTTTGAACCACTGCCAACACCGCTGCGAGCCATGACATCTACGACGGGCAGCCAGACAAGTCAGCATTCCAGCAATGCTCCACCGTACGTCCTTCTACCACCTCGATAACCGCCATCATTCCATGGTGACCGGTTCGAGAATGTCGAAAACTGGTTGGCCAGTTTTGACCGTGTGGCCGCATTCAACCAATGGGACGACGAGCGGAAGCTATTGAATGTGTAATTCGCGCTACAAGACTCGGCCAAGACGTGGTTTGAGAACCAGGAGGCGTCCTTTGTCAACTGGGCCGTCTTTCGGCGTGAGTTTCTCACAACATTCAGCTCGAGTGCTCGCAAAGAAAACGCACAGATAGCAATTCGTTCGAGGTCTCAGCAGTCAAATGAGAGCGTGACCATGTTTGTAGAGGACATGACGCGACTTTTCAATCGGGCCTACAATACCATGCCCGAGGCAACGAAAGTACGGCACCTCATGCGCGGGGTGAAGGAACAGTTGTTCGCTGGCCGCATTTGCGACCCTCCAAGAACTGTTGCAGATTTCGCGAGAGAAGCTCCGAGCATGGAACGTTCCCTGCAGGAACGCTGTACTCAACACGGCCGTAAGGCAAGCGTAGCAGTAGACCATACTGCGCGCCCGTGCCAGCAGCTAGGGACGAGTTATTGCGGGAGCTTATGAGGAGCATTGCCCGCGAAGAACTGCAGAACCTCCACTTGAATGCGCCACCTGCATTGAATTATTCTACCGGCGACGTCATTCGTGATGAAATCCGGCGAGCGGTGCAGCCACCACCAGCACCACAACCAGAGCCATGCATAATGACGTATAGTAATATACTACGTCGCCCTGCCCCCGAGCCACATTCATTCCGCCCCGCTGCCGGACCACCGCCTCGCTACCTGAGCCCCATTGAGCAGCCACAAGATCTGCGCCCCGTCGAGCCGCAGCAAGACCAGCGTCTCGCCATCCGCAAGGCGCACTTGTGGCGCACACCAAACAGACGACCGCTCTGTTATCACTGCGGCGAGCCTGGCCACATTCTTCGCAATTTTTCATACCGGAGAATAGGTTTAAGAGAATTTCTACCAAACGCGCCTCGACCTAGCTATGGCGAAAGACCACAGGAAAGTGAGGAATACCTGGCTGCTAACGAGATGCACCCGATGTCACCGCAACGGCAGTCGGGATCGTCATCCCCGAGGCGTTTCGCGTCACCCAATCGATACTGCTCCTCTGGGCAATTCAGAGGCACGTCCCCTCACCGGGAAAACTAAACACGGCGACCTCCGGGAGTGAGGCCGCCGCTACGTCTCAAATTAAACAGCCTCCACCCGACGATTTGACGCGATGGCCCCAGCTGCGACGACCCGATCCGACGTACGTACGGACGTGCTGCGAACGCATTGTTTCCGGGGAAAATTTTGTAACCGCCGACAGCTGGGACGTGACCGCACTTGTGGATACTGGCGCCGATTTTTCCTTCATGAGCAGTCAGCTTGCCAAGGCACTCAGTAAAGTTCTGAGGCCTTGGTCTGGGCCAATGGTGCGCACTGCCGGTGGCCATGTGATGACGCCGATTGGCATGTGCACTTTCCGCATAGATATCTGCGGTTTTACTTTCACTGGCACCGTTGCCGTATTACAAGACTACTGCGAAGATCTAATTCTAGGCATGTATTTTCTTCAAGAGCATGGTGCTGTTATAGATTTTCGGGAGGAGCTCATGGTATCGTTTTCAACCAAGCGAGCCGTTGATAGCAACACGGACCTCCGGAAAACCATGTTGCGCGTCTCTGATTACCACAAAACAATTCCTCCGCGGGCGAGGAGGTTCGCCACAGTCAAATGTGATCACAGCACCGACACGCGTGGCATTGCCGAAGCTAACATGTCACTCCTTTTCACTCGACAAGTTTGTGTAGCTCGGGGCCTTGTCGAACTTGTCCGTGACAATCCGAAGTGTTAGTGACAACCTTCACGTGTGAACCCCAACATTTGACGGCGAACACGACAGTCGCTTATTTTGAAGAACTCGGAGAATGTAGAGGCCAGTACGCTTTATCCAACAAGTCAGACCTCGACAATACGATGTCTACAGCCATTCAGACCGGTGTGAACCCACACCTCTTGCCCAGACAGAAACGCTGCATAGAGGATCTTATCAATTCGTTCCGCGATTGTTTTTCTTCAACCTCCCAAGGTCCGACAGACGCCACTAATGAAACACCGAATTATAGTTGACGACGACCAACGTCCACTATGTCAGCATCCTTACCGGGTGTCTTCAAAAAATGTGGCGCCATCCGCCGCCAAGTAACAGAAATGCTCCAGGACGACGTTATCCGACCGTCGACGAGCCCCTCGGCTTCGCCTGTTGTCCTCGTCGCGAAGAAGGATGGAACCTTGAGGTTCTGAGGGGATTATAGACGCCTCAACAACGTCACAAAGAAGGATGCGTACCCACTGCCGCGCATAGACGACTCCATCGATCGCCTTCGCCATACCACTTACTTTTCGTCACTTAACATCCGCAGTGGATATTGGCAAATAAAGGTTGGCGAGCCAGACCGTGAGAAGACCGCTTTCATTATGCCGGACGGTTTGTATGAGTGTAAAGTGCTCCCGTTTGGCCTGAGCTCGGCCCATGCCACATTTCAACGAATGATGGACACCGTACTCTCTGGCCTGAAGTAGAAGTCATGCCTCGTATATATCGACGACGTTGTACTTTTCTCAGACATGTTCCACGAGCACCTGAAACGTTTGCGCGCTGTTTTGGAGGCCATCCGATCTGCCGGTCTCTCTCTAAAACCCGAAAAATGCCACTTTGCTTTTAATGAGCTGAAATTTCTCGGCCACATTGTCAGCGCTCGAGGTGTTAGCCCAGACCCAGAAAAGACGGCCCCTGTCGCTTTGTTCCCCCAACCAGAAAATAAACGAAGCTTGCGTCGATTTCTCGGCCTCTGCGCGTACTATCGTCGCTTTGTTCACAATTTCTCTAAGATCGCTGAGCCTCTGACCCGCCTGAAAAAAGACGCCGAACAGTTCGTTTGGGGCCCCGACAAAGAAAAAGCCTTCACGCCCTACTGAAAAATCCTGTATAAAATTCGTACAGGAAATCGTATACAGGTTTACTGTATATGATCTGGGATACAGGATTGGGGGCTATTTCAGCAAATTCCTGTACTGCCCTGGAAAGTCCGGAATGAAACCGCGCGGAGCTCTGATACAGGAATGGCCTGTATGGTTGATGGCCCTCATTTCCGGAGAGAAACGCGTCGCCAGGGTGGAAAAAGCATGCAACAATATAAAATAAAACGACTACATTTAAATAAAATAAAAAAAATGACTACCGTATGTGGAATCGAACCTCGGTCCTTATGGTCTTCAGATGGGCACCTTACCCACTGCTCTATGACATTTTTTTTATCTCTTTATTGCCGGTCATCACCACCACACAACAAAACCAACGAAAACGCGCTACAAACAGAATGCTCACAGCAGAGCGGTTACCACAAGCATGGCACTTAATACAGAAGCAGGCAGGCTCATACGAGTTGCCTTTGTCAAGTTAAAATTCCTTCAGCTCGCATAGTGGTTCGACTCTTGAAATCCAGTCTGGCACCGTGGTCTTCAATTTATACATTTCAACCAATGCGTGTATACTCTCGCGGAAGTAGAGCCTTGCAGGGCGGGCGTCAGGGTCACAGTGAAAACCCGCCATTCTGGACCGCCATAGACTGCGCAGGCCTATTAGCATAACCGTATCAAGTGGAATCCCATCATTATTTTCAGTTGGCAGGAATCTAATCCCGTATGAGCCTAATGGTAATTCTTTTTTAACAGTTCATTGCAGCACATCCCAAAAATAGACGCCCCCCCAACAGTGCAGAAATACATGGTCTATTGTCTCTGGCTGTTTACATAATAAGCAAAGTGAACCCCATGGCAGATAAAAGCCCTTGCTTTCAAAAAACGTTTGTACCGATAATGTTCCTGTATGTAACTTAAAGAAAAACGTCTTTACCCCAGGAGAAACTGGCATTCTTTTGACACGCTTCAGTACGTCTTGACCTAGACTGCCGCAATACAAGGCTCTGTACACAGGAACAGGGAAGAAGTCATCACAAACAGCTTTATACAGGTTCTTCTTTTTCACTGAACTTAAGTATTCTGTCGAGAAGCGAGCTGACAGAATTCGAACACTGCTGACAACCTCTTTGAAAAAACTAGAAAGACGCCCTGGCATGCTTTCCGTAACAACAACGAAATTGGGCAACGCCCGCGCGAGCCTCACTTGGCACACAGTGCGCAAAAAGGGGTCGGTAACGTCGCGAAAGAAAATAAATCTGTTTACAAGCTGGCGCACAAATAAGTGAGCAAGCCCGAGACCTCCGTCTTTAATTGGCCGGAACAGGTTATCCCGACTACATCTTTCCCAGCTTGATGCCCATACAAACACAGCAAAGATTCGGTGTAGCTTTTGAACACTCAACCTAGAACAATGAAGTGCTTGCATGACGTACCACACCTTGGCAACAAAAAATAAATTACACACTGTAGCTCGTGCAAAGATAGACAGCGGCACTCCTTTCCACTTGTCAGCCTTCTCCCGTATTTCCTGAACTTGGGCGCGCCAAAATGGCTTGCTGTCTTCATAGAATTCTAGAGGGACACCCGAATACTTCACGGGTGTTGTAACCCATGTAACGTTGGCAAAAAAGTCAGGCGTTGATGTCCACGCCCCGTGCCAGAAGCCAAGACACTTTCCCCAGTTTACTGGACTTCCTGTGGTCGCACTAAAATCTTTCACAACTTAAACTGCGGCGCAAATACTTTCTTTGTTCGCACAAAACACTGCCACATCATCAGCGTACGCCAAAAGTTTGACCTCAGACTTGTACAGTTGAAAGCCCTGAACAGATGGATTTTGCATAATAGACAGGCATAAAGTTTCGATATAAATGCAGAATAGAAGAGGGCTGAGGGGACAACCCTGACGTACCGAACGCCGCACATTTATGGGTTCCCCTAATACTTTATTAACAATCAATCGCGTTGTGCAGTTTCGGTACGCCAGGGCTACGCCCTCTCTGATAATAGAACCGACATTGATATAATCCAATATTGCAAACAATGCATCATGTCGAACACAGTCAAACGCCTTTTCTAGGTCGAGCTGAAGAAGCGCGACCCTCGCGCAAGCAACGTCACAACATTCCAGCACGCACCTCGCCTTATGAATATTAGTTATAATGGACCGGCCCTTTATACCACACGTCTGGTGGGAACCAACGATATGTTTTATCACTGTCTGTAGCCTGGCTGCCAGAACTTTCATCAGTATTTTGTAATCAACATTTGTTAAAGAAATAGGCCTGTATGACGTCACAAATTTTAGTTTCTCTGTTTGGTTTGACTTAGGAATTAACACTGTATGTGAGGATGCGAACGAAGGAGGGAGTGCACCAAGTTCATAAGCATCGTTAAATACTGCGGCTAACAATGGGGACAAATCTAGCTTGAATGCTTTATAAAAGGCTGCGCTCACTGCTCTATGACAGGTTATGGTTACAGTGGTTATTATACAGTATATGTAGCTACTTTTGCTCTTTCGTACTTGTATATTTTTTTGGCAGTAGAATTTGTGGCCGTAATTCAACGAAACTGCTCACGCGGCCATGCCGGAGGGCGGCAAGGGCGTCATATACGACGTTCCGCTGGACGTCACGGAGGAGGAAATTCGGCAGGGACTCAGAGATAACCCTGGCTACATTGGAGCGAGGAGGCTCGGGAAAAAGTCTAAAACCGTGCTCATCATTTTCGAAGACCAAGAAGTCCGGCGAGAGGTGTGGTTCAACGGATTGCTATACCAGTGCAACCTCTACAAAAAGAAATTCGATGTGTGCTACGCATGCGGCAACCTAGGACATCGGTCGGACGTCTGCCCAGACCCCACCAGCCCTCGATGCCGAGGGTGCAGAATGCTTAATCCACCGGAGGGGCACGAACAAAATTGCGAGCCGCAATGCCTACTGTGTGGCGGCTTCCACCCCCTGGGGCACAACCGCTGCAGAAGCATGTACCGGACCCCGCACATTCTCAAAGTCCGACAAGCAGAGAAAGAAGCCATCCAGGCTCAAAACAAGCAGCAACAGCCAACGCAAACCCGGGGCAGATCGAGAGGAAGAGGCGACGCCGCGGGCACAACGGGCCGTGCGAGAGACTCCAGCGCATCCGTCACCAGAGATGGGCCCAGATCCAAGAGCAAGAACAGGGGGCCGCCACAACCACCGCCACCCAAGGACGACAAGAACGACTGGCCGAAGCCCGGGGAGACGCCGGCTGGACAAGCAAAGACGAATGAAGAAGTTAACGCAGCGGTAAGTCGGTCAGCTTCGCTAGCGGGGTCTCCAAAGAAAAAAACTTGGAACTTTCGGAATTACAACAGACTCAAGCCGAGCATAGCAAAGAAATCAGAATCATTAAAGAAGACATCAAAGAGATTAAAGAAACCCTCAAATCCCTAGTCGAGGTAATTAAAGAGTTAAAAGAGGCAAAAGCTACACCTGCACCGGCACCTCCTATGCTCAGGCCGCCCGTCATACGGGGCCCCGGTTGGGCAAGCGAGAGCAATTGTGGCAGGGACAGTGACGACTCAGATGAAATGAATATCAATCAGGCTAGACCCGCGAAACGTAAATCAGACGACACTAGTGTAATTGGACAAGCCAGAAAGCACGTGGCTTTTAGAAAATTAGTCAAGGATGAAATCATAGACTTCGAATTGAACCTGAATAAGAAACTTGAGGCGAGATTCGGAGTGCTAGAAAAGATGCTTCAAGCCCTTTGCAACGCATCGGGTATACAATATCAAAATCATAATGGATCCCAAAACGTCTAAAATTTGGCAATGGAATTGCCGGTCGTTGTCAATGAAGTGATGGCTCTTGCAACAGTACGTAGCTAGCCAGAACACACAGCCTTTGGCAATGGCTCTGCAGGAAACGCGAGGTGTATGGAAGCTTTCGGGGTACAAAAGCTACGATAGCGGGAAGGGAAGTAAAACACAGGTCGTGACGTACGTCAAAAACAACGTCGCCGTCGTCCAGCACGAAGTAGGTAACAGGGAGACCGAAACGGTCTTTGTGGAAATCCTGACCGGTAAAAAGAACAGAGGCAGCATATTTCTACTCAATGTGTACAGCTCCCCGAAGTGCACGAAGGTGAGGTTTGGCCCGATATTTAAGAGAGCGATTAGCCTGGCAGGTAAGAATCCACTAATAATAGCCGGCGATTTTAATGCCAGACATTGAGAATGGGGTTACACGACCAGCAGCCCGAAGGGTCAAACGCTGTTGGAAGATATCACTGAGTCAAACCTCTACATCGCTAACGACATTAGATGTCCGATGAGGGTGGGCAACAGTGTGTCAGCGGACACAAACCCGGACTTGACTCTCTGCCATAGAACTGGCATAGTCAAGTGGACGAACAAGCATCAGGATCTAGGTAGCGACCACTACGTGCTAGAGGTAGAACTAAGTAGGAAAGTGAGCGTTAAGCGCGCTGTGTGTCGGACGGAAACCCAAGTGGATTGGGATAAATTCAGACAGATCAGAGAACGGGAAGAAATTGGAGATATAGAGTGCATTCAAAATTGGGCCGCCGAATTAATTATCCATGTCAACGAGGCCACCGAAGAAATTAAAGGCGAAGCTCTGCCTGAGGCGATCGATAGCAGGCTATTCGGCATGTTCAAAAAGAAAGAAGAGCTAACGAAGAAGCTCAAAAAGCAAAAGTGGAACCGCAATCTCAGGAGGGAGATAGCCAGACACAACGTCGAAATAGAAAAATACGCCCGGAAACTCGAGTCGCAACGTTGGGATAACAAATGCGACGAGATGGAGGGCACCATGAATGGGGCCAAGACGTGGCAACTGCTCAGGTTCCTGATAGACCCGACTAAGTCCAAAACGGTCGCCAATATAGAACAGGTCAAGGCGAGGTATAACTTTAAGGGTACGGACAAACAGCTCATTGACAAGCTCAAGTCCATGTACGTAGCTCCCCCCGCCACAGCGCATTACAGAGATTACAACGG
>JAJIZL010063425.1:862-26624 GCA_023969395.1 Amblyomma maculatum | reverse complement strand
AAGTGTTGTCGCATGTTATAGATGATGCAAGACTCATTGATACAGAGGATTCATGCCATGTAACTACACTCTTCACGCATGTCTAGGGGAGGCCGCACGCCCGACTAGACAGGATTTATATTTCTTCCTCGCTGGTTGTCTGTGATCTGTTCACTAAAACATTCCGTGGTTTATGAAAACAGCGCAAACAGGAAGACAATTAGGACAAGATAAAATTAAGCTACAATACAAGTCCTTGCTTTGTAGCTTCCTTTTATCTTGTCCTATGCCTTCCGGTTTGCGCTGTTTTTATATACAATGGATGTTTACCAACTTGCCCAACAAAGTATCTTCTTACACTGTACCGGCTTCTTTTTCAGATTATTGTATGGTGGTTGCTCGGCTCGGGCGAACGTACTGTTCAAAATTTAGGCCACACAGCCACTATTCGCTGCCACAAATTAGAGACGGCCGGAAAAGTTGCTATAGCGCTTGCTTACGTTGGAACGGAAGTAAAATTTGTAGTCAGCGATAGTAAATCATCTTTCTGGAATTTAATGAAAGGCAGAATCTCACCGGAAGCGGCGAGGATCCTGGCCGGCAAAGAGTTGACCTACAAAGTCAGCCTAACATAGTCCCCAGCGCATGCGTCGGTTCCCGGAAATGAAGCGGCACACGAGTTAGCCCGAGCTTTCAACTTCCGGGTAACCATATAACCGCCGGATTGCCAGAACATGGATAAACGCGCGAAGCTATTCTGAATTCGTTGAGAATTATAGATTAAAAAGACAACTACTGTAACCCCAGTGTAAGATACTATTAGAGAGGCTACCGCATGGCGGCGACTTCAAGCTGCAAATTTTGTTAACCCAGTATGGGCCTTTCACGTCCTACCAGGGAAGCGTGAAAATTATATTTGTAAAGCATGCGGAAAGAGGGGTACCCTCGACCACATTATATGGGAAATCGTCGAATCCCCTTGAGTCGAGGAAGATATCAGTGGCAGAGTAAGCTGGGAAGCCCTACTGCGGAGCGAAGACCCCGCTCGGCAGCAACGAGCCGTCCGCATGGAGGCCGAGGCCGTGAAGAGACATCTTTGATAGCCTTTATTAGCGGAGGCTCCGGCTCCGTCCGCTAGGCCTTCCTGCCGGGGTTGGGAAGTAGGGGTCTCTATTTGCGGTGGACAATAAAAGTAGTTATCCTTCCATCCATCACCCAGCCTGGCGTTCGATCCATGCGTGCTAGCGGCGGCAATCATTTGACGCGTCCTCGAAAGCCGAACCACACAACATATAGAAGCATACTCAGTGCAGCAGGCATCAGTGACGTTTCAAATCGGTTTACAGGAAATAAAAGGCGCAGTATTTGTCACAAATATTTGCGGGCACCTTAATCAAATCCTAAGGAAAGAGAGGAAGGTGGGAGTGAAAATAGAAAGAGGTGCCCTAGTCAAGGGCAAAGACCACCGTGCAACGTATGCTTTAGCCTCATCGCACTACACAACATACACTACGCACACTACAATCGACTACCACTAGGCAATGGGGAAGTAGTCTAGACTTAATGCTTCAGCGAAACTGTGCTTATTCAAAACATGCTATTGACTAAGTGGAAACATAGTCTTGCTACTTTACTAACCACAGGAGCGGAGCGTCTTTATTAGAAAAACAATGACGTTCAAGCCATTACGTAAACCATGTCTTACTTTCAAACGAAACCGAAGCGTATTCAAAAGTATTTAACTATTAGCTACTCTACCAGGTTATCCTAACCTGGTAGAGGTTAGGTTAGTCTGGCTACCAGATTAACCTTACCAGAGCTAAACCACAGCTAATCGGTCCACTTATTGACAGCTGTCGATGACTGGCCAAACAACGCCGAGTTCCTCTCCGGCTCTTTTTTGATGGCTGCTTCAAGTCGCACCTTGCCTTCGCCGTTTTTGACTCCTCCACTTGTTTCAGTCGGGATGGGTTCGAGTTCTTGCCTATGTGGTCCAAAGTCGCCGGTCTCACGCCCGACTCGTTGTCGGCGCTCTTAACAGCCTATCCATCTAATGCCCCACACCCACGTTTCTTGCGGTTTGGTTGGGTAAAACTTTATTTCCCACAGTAGGGGTCCTGGAGGACACTCGGCTAGGCGCCAGGTGTAGAGGGCAGCTCCCACGTCTGCACAGAGAGCCCGAAGCTCTCCGCCGCCGCGCGGGCCTCCTGGACAGCCCGAAGCTGATCATGTAGTGAAGCACTTCTTACACTTTGTCCAAACGTTCCTTGTTCTTGGCGTAGTCGTTGCCAGATGCACAACCACACAGCATATGGTTTAAGTCTACACGGTCACTGCACCGTTCACACACATGTTGTCCATCGTAGTCTGGGTCGATGTGCTTCATGCGCCAGGGGTTGGGGTATGAGTTCGTTTGGAGCAAGCGTAACGTGACTGATTGGCAGCGGGTTAATTTCTTATCCGGGAGGGGAAATGCTCGTCTGCCTAGATAAAAGTGCTTTGTGAGCTCGTTGTACGTGAATAATTGATCTCTGTACTCGATATGTGGAGTAGCAGGGGACCTGGAGGGACGCGGCCGATGATTCCTCGCGCCGCCTCGTGTGAGATTTCATTAAGATACCGAAGGCCGCCCCCTAAGCTGTCCATGTGTGCCGGGAACCATACGATGGAGTGATCGGTGATGTTACTTCCGCCTAAGATCCGTAGCGTCGTCTTGTTTATCCCGCCCTTGGCGAAAGCTCGAGTGGCTGCTCTAGACTCGCTGTATACAGTTGGGAATTTCGAGTCTTTCAGAGCTAGTGCTATCGCTGCTTGTTCAGCTACCTCTGGCTTCTTGGTGTAAAGTGTGAGTGAGTTGCGCGTACGCCCGTGTCCGTCGACTACTGCTACCGTGTAGGCATGTTTTCCCGGTATGTACGCTGCATCCACGAAAGCTGTCTGGTCGGAAAACCGTGTCGCGTCCGCAGCGAGGGCTTTGGCGCGGGCGAGCCTTCTTCCTTGATTATGGATCGGGTGTACCATTTTGGGAAGGGGGACACTTTGATTGCTTCTCGCACGACTTTACGTAACTGCAGGTAACGCAAAAACAACCAACAAGTATGCAGAAATGAACAACATAAATTAAAGGACATGAATTGCCCATATATTGCTCAAGACTGAAAGCCACTGAGGTAGAGTGCGAAATGCTGTAATTTAAATGACTATGTGCCACGTCGCCTACTGCAGGCCATGTGCGCGTCTCCAAACATAACCTATGTAAACGTCCTGGACGAAGATATTTCAAGGATCAACTCCGGGAGCAACACGTACACGATCAGCACGCCAAATCATCAACGAGCGAGCACTTATGTGAACATCAAATCTATAGTTATAGACCAGAAGACCCTCGACATTGCGCCCTACATCGCGGCACCCGACGACGCTATTAAGGGCGTCGTATACAACGCCTACGACATCGGAACTCCGGAGGAAGTCCGGCAAGGCTTTATCAAGCGGAGCCCGAACATCGTTGTACTCAACGCAAGGAGAATCGGCAAGTCAAGATCTATCCTGATCACCTTTGGAGAGGTAAGGCTCCCAAGACAAGTTTTCTACTGGGGATCAATGTTCACCGTCTACCCGTACCGAGAGTGGGTAGAGACATGTTACAACTGTAGGAAAACGGGGCACAGGACGGGTGTGTGCTACACGCCACGGCTACAGCGTTGCCGCAGGTGCGGCGAAAACCACCCGGAGTCAACGGATGGAGAACGTGCAAGCCCGAATGCATTGTATGCTGGGGGATGCACGACACTGGCAGTAGGAATTGCAAGTATAGGCTGCTCAAGAGACGGCCCCACAAACACAAGAACGACCTAGGGCAAAATGACTGCACACCAGCAACGATCGCGGGCCAACGACAACCACAAAGGCTACCGGGGGAGAAGTAGGTCGAACTACTTTCCACCACTGCCCGGTACAAGAGACGGAGTCGTCTGCTTAGGTCCTGACCAAGTCAAAGGAAGGAGTCCAAGCAAGAATGGAGACACAAGCAAAAAGGTGAGCTCGCCAGTTAACCTCCCCTTGGAAAACGGCTCGAGAGAAGGAACTGGTAGAACAACTCGCTAATAGGAACAGAGAGCTTGAAACCATGAAGAAGGTATTGGCAGAAGTGAGGAAACTTATTATTGATAACACGAAAATGCAGAGAGTACTCGACAAGTCACCTATTCAGAATTCACAACGCACTAGTCAATCGTCTACATGTAATACTAACGAAATGGTACATAACGAAAAATCAATGGAGACGGGCACCCGAGTTCCCGCGGAAAGACCTCTACCCAGAGAGGAAAACACAGAAGACAGCAAGCCCAAAAAGGTGGCCTAAAATTCGAATGAGGAAGCATCGACCTCGACAGCAAGCTTAGGTTGGACATGAATGCACTCATGAAGCGGGCAGGAGCTCAAGATGCCAGAATAGATGCAGTTTTGGATAGAGTTGACAAACTAACCGAGCAGGTAGATAATATTACGGCGAAATTGGTCATCGTCAGAGAACAAACAATGACTTGCTTCAAGCAAATTATGGAACGACTAACGACCATAGAAGCAAGGCTTCCCCCGGTTGCCGGCAATGCCCTCCCTCAGCTGCCACTGCCGCAGTAGTCCTAGGACATCATGACCCCTCACCACTAAATTAAAATCTTGCAGTGGAACTGCAGAGGCTTCTAGTCTAAGAGAGGGAACCTGCAGGCACACATTCAAAAAATTGACAACACACCCGATGTAATCACGCTACAAGAGGCAAGCGGCACAGTAAAAGTAACCGGCTATGCCCCGCTAGAATTAAAAAGGGGCCATAAACCTAGGTCATTCACGGCTACTTTAGTGCAGAGAAATTTGACAGCAATACAGCACGAACTCTAAAACACGAGTGAAGACTACGTAAAGATTGAACTAATCCCAAACACAAAGGGAGACAACAGTCTCTTTATTCTGAATACGTACAACTCGCACAAAAACCGAGGGGCAGGGCTGGCAGATCTTTTACGGAAATCCGTAAGACTAGCTGACAGAAAAGGGCTAATAATCACTGGGGACTTCAATGCCCCGCATCCGGCTTGGGGATATAGGATGACCTCCCCCAAAGGAAACAAACTATAGATGAAAATTCAAAACTCAAGTCTAACAATACTAAAAAAACCCACAAGACCCCACAAGCATAGCCAACAGCATCATTAGACACGTCCCCAGACTTGACGCTGGGCAGAGACCTTGAGGGCGAGAAGTGGTCAAACACAGGACACACCTTAGGTATAGTGATCACTATATCGTAGAGACTGAAATACATGTCAGACCGCTGAAGGGGATGCTGCACAAAAAGAAGCTGACAGATTGGGATACTCTTAGGAAAGTCAGGGACAGAACCGCTCCGAGGGAGATCGTGAATCTAAATAAATTTGTTGAACGACTTAAAAGTGATGTAAACACACACTATAAAGAGATCTCAACCGCCGGAGATGATATTACAGATTCGAGGTTGGCCCACATGTGGGAAGCCCACGAGAGCCTTACGAAAAGATGGAAAAAGCAGAGGCGCAATTGAAGGCTAAAGAAGAGAATATCTACACTTGAACGACAGATAGAAGAATACGCGAACGAACTTCAGTGTCAACACTGGGGGCAGATTTTCGATGAATGGAATAGAACACTTGGGTGTAAAACCACGTGGCAACTTCTTCGCCACTTGCTAGATCCAGGACAAACTAAGACCATCGCTCAATGACAGCTGAAAAGATTGGTTTATAAATACCAGGGCACGGCTGGAGATCTCATAGAGGAACTGAAGAGCAGATACCTTAATACGTGCAAAGGGGGTTCATCTGCACCATATCGAGGAGCAGAGGACGCAGAGATAGATAGAGACATATCAATAGCGGAGGTATGGAGAGCAATGAGTCAGCTAAGAACCACATCAGCAGCGGGAGCAGATGGGGTGAGCAATAAAATTCTGATAAACCTAGATTTAGTATCTGTCATGCCTCTTACACACTTTCTTAATGGGGTATGGAAACGAGGTAGAATGCCTTCAGAGTGGAAACATGCTAAAGTGGTCTTCATTCCGAAGCCTGGGAAGAAATTTGAAGTAGGCAACCTCAGGTCGATATCGCTAACATTGTGCCTAGGGAAGCTGATGGAGCATGTAATACTAAACCGACTTCAGGAGTATGCAGAGGAAAGGGAGGCATTTTTCGAAACAATGCTAGGTTTCAGGAGCAAACTGTCCACGCAAGATGTAATGATTCAACTCAAAGCAGACATAATTGACGCGCCGAGAAAGCCTTTGATAATGTCAAACACGAAGCCATATTAAATAATCTGGAGGAAATTGCCTTTGGCAAGAGGATTTACGATTACGTTAGGGATTTTCTAACCGAAAGAACAGCAGAAATAAGCCTTGGAGACATCAGGTCTGAAACAATTAACCTAGGAGACAAGGGCACCCCACAGGGCTCAGTTCTCTCCCCTTTCTTCTTCAACCTATAGCGTTAAAGAACCTCCCACCATTACTGAAAACTGTGAAAGGGGTGAAACATACGCTATATGCTGATGATGTCACGTTATGGACACGCGCAGGCAACGATGGGGAAATAGAAGAAAATCTTCACCAGGCAATCGACATTGTTGAAGAATATGCGGAATGGGCAGGGCTGAAATGCTCACCAAGCAAATCGGAACTTCTAATAATCCGAGGAACAAAAACGCAGTATCAACGCTGAAGACATTTTGGTGGAATTAAATGGCACACCGATAACCAGAGTGGACAAAATCGATATTGCAAGACAATGGAAAGAACATAGAAATAATAAATCGACTTAAGTCAAAAATTAACATGACAACCAAGTTGATAAGGCGAATAGCCAACAAAAGACGCGGGGTCAAAGAGAAAGATTTGTGCCGAATTGCTTTTGTGATAAGCAGATTAGTGTACACCATCCCCTACTTCAAGCTAGGGGTGGCAGAAAAGAAGAAAATTGAAACTATCATAAGGCAGGCATATAAAGCAGCACTGGGGCTCCGCCACTGCACCCCTATGGAAAGACTTCTTAAACTGGGGGTCTATGCGAGTCACATATAACACAGCTAAAGAGGCTCGCCACCACATCCACGGGATGGAAAATCCTGGGTAAATTAGGACTACAAGATAGAATCCCGGACAGAAATGCACAAGTACAACTGCCGACTGAAGTAAGGAACGCACTTACTATTAAACCGCTACTAAAAATCATGCACCGTGCTTTTCATGAAGGCAGGAGAAAAGCAAGAGCAAAGGCTCCTGAGGCCAAGTTAGAAGGCTCTAAATACACTGTTTATGTAGACGCGGCGGAATACAAAGGAGGCAACTCTTTTGCTATCGTGGGCGTGAACGACTCGGGTAAAACGTTAATGGCAGGTTCAATAAAAACAAACTAATCAGGGACAGCGAAGGAGGCGGCTATCGCCATGGCGATGGTCAGCACCAAAGCGGTTACCATAATAAGCGACTCCAAATCTGCTATAAGTATTTTGCGAGGGGCATGATCTCCAAAGCGACAGAGCGAATTTTAAGATATAAAGACTGTAACCAAAAAGAGGTGGAATTAATATGGGTGCCGGCACACTCGGGGAACAAAGGAAACGAGTTGGCTCACAGTATAGCTCGAGGTTATGTTAGCCGAGCAGTGAGCCAGATTGATTCCCCCAATTTCTCGAGAGATGCACTAATCTCATTTCATGACTACACTAGAAAGGCGGATATATCCTCCAGCAGACAAGAAACTAGACAAAAGACAGGAAGTAATCTGGCGTCGGCTCTAGACGCGTGCCTTCTTCAGCCTTTTTCTAAATTAGCGCACATGTACCCAGCACAATACAATCCAAATTGTAAACACGGCGGCGAAATAGCAGGATACGATCACATATTATGGAGCTGCAAAAAAGCGCCGCCACCAGCGGACCTACTACCAGTCCCTTCTTTTGAGCTGTGGGAGGCTATACTGGCCAGCTCAGACCCGTTAAGGCATGTTCGGGCTACTGAGTGGACTCAAAAGGTCGCCAAGAGCAACGGACTTGAGGCCATCTAAGTGTAGCGCCCACAAATCGCTCATTGCTGACAATAAATGTTTTCCAATGCAATCGTACTACATGTCCTGCTCATGCCCATTCTTGATTTTAACTAGAATGTGTACGCCCCGCCGGGGTGGCGCAGTGGTAAGACGCCCGACTACTGTGCCGGAGTTCCCGGGTTCGATCCCGACCTCGGCGGCTGCGTTTCGATGGAGGCGAAATGAAGTGGCGTCCGTGTGCTGTGCGATGTCAGCGCACGTTAAAGATCCCCAGGTGGTCGACATTACTCCGTAGCCCTCCACTATGGCTCCCCTTTCTCTTTCCACTTTTACTCCCACCTTCCTCCCTTCCCTTACGGTGCGGTTCAGGTGTCCACAGAGCAAGTGTGACAGATACTGCGCCTTTCCCTTCCTGTGAACCAACCAACCAACCACTAGAATGTCAGTAACGAGTTTTTTCTCTTACATACTCTGCACGCTTCCTATCTCTTAATGTTACCCCTACCATTTTTAGTTCCATATCCCTCTGCGCTGTCCTCAACTTAAGTCGAACCCTCTTGATTAGCCTCCACGTTTCAGCCCCATAGGTAATATGCAACTGTTGTATACTTTCCTCTTGAGCGATACCGGTAAGCTTCTAGTCATAATATTCGAGTGCTGCCAAATGCGCTTCATCCTAATCTTATTTCCTTTTCATGGTCCGGATGTGCGGTTACTACCTGTCCTAAGTGCACATATTCGCCTACTACTTTCATTGCTTCGCTCCTAACGTAAACTGCTGTTCTTTCCCGAGGCTGTTGAACATTACCTTAGTCTTCAGCATATTGATTTTAAAGCGTACCTTTCTCCTATTCCTGTCTAGGTCACCAATCATACTTTGCAGTTCATCTCCTGAGTTACTTAGCAAGGCAATGTCTTCATTAAATCGCAGATTACTGAGATATTCGCCATGTACTCTTATCCCTAACTGCTCCCATTTCATGTCGCTGTATACTTCTTCTAAGCAAGCTGTGAATAGTAATGGGGACTTTGTGTCTCCTTGCCTAACACATTTCTTCTAAAGATAGTTCAAATAAATGCGTATTACAGAAAAAATATTTCTCCAAAGATACGTTGATTTGTTGAAGCTTTGTTTCCGTGCTATGTTTGTATGCGATGCATGGCTCGATGATGTGTTAGTCATATTTGCTTCGTGTACCTGTTAGAAATATGAGGCGGTAATTACTGACAATGTTAAAGATTTTGAGTTGATTTAGGAATTTTTCAGTCATCCGGTATTTCCTCATCGGATATTGAATGCTGGGATATGAGAGAGAATAACGTCAGAGTGAATTACTGTAATAAGAATCTTATGTATCTCATTGACGCCACTAAAAACTGCTGCCCTGGGTTTATACATACGAATGCGATTCCTACAGTGCCACTGAGTGAGATATTATATAGGTTAACTATGGGATACTGAATTGCTAGAGTAAAAACGTGGTGAAATAATTGTCTGAAAGAAACTGGCACGCCTAGTCGTCAAGGGCCCTGCGATGTCGTCTTGCCATCAAATTCAAGCATGTGGACTTCTCGTTTATAGAATCTTGCAGGACTACAAAACATCGTTAACGATATCGGTGAAAAGCAGGTCTGATATTCAGATTGCGTCCTCAGTATCTTTACAGCGGAGGTTATGGTCGTCCTTCAGCACATGAGGTAAACTGCGCGTCAATACAGACGATCATGATGGTGAAGAGGCTTGGGTGCTTTCTTTCTCAGCTGCGTCACATATATAAGCTACCGGACTGATGACACTTAATGGGTGTCGTAGGAGAAGGACTATTTGACAAGAGCATAAATCAAGGGCCACAGGCTGTGATTAAAAAAAAAAAAAGTCCTGTCTGACTTTGTGGACAGCACAATTACTGCATTTGATACAAATTTTAACGCAATGAAATCGCAAATGAGACATCTACGAGCAAAGGCATTGTTTTACACACCATTGATCCATTCATAACAAATGAAATAGACAACACATCAAAGTTTGATATATGAACCTCTTGTATAAAAGAACGCCTACCACACTTAAATAAAGCACGTTCACAGACCAAGATCAGTGACAAATTTGTGCTTCCTCCAAAATACAGACACACAAAAGAAGTGGAAGAAAAAAAGCAATAAAATTCTTCCAGGATTCTTGAGTGTTATGTGTAAAGTTAAAACCATCGTCACAGAATAACTGTGGGCAAAAGGCCTCCCACGAGCAAATCTTTTGCAATGACGTCCTTGTCACAAAACGTCTGGAAACATCCCCCATTCTGAAGCACCTTACGCCCATATCGATGACGAGCATCAATCTATCAGTCTATTATTACATTATGTGAGTAGTGAACAATTGGTTGCAAGATTCACGACGCTCGTGACCTATTGAGCACAGTAGGAAAATGACAGCACCGTATTGGTTCGAGAAAAAGCTTGGCCTGCTAATATTATAAGTAGATCACTCTTCTATGGAGCTTGTGATCTTTACAAAAGAGTGGAAATAGTACAAGCGTTCACAAAAGCTGGTGTCAAAATAAAAACAGAATTGACATAGGAAATGAAGGTCTAGAGGAGTGCATACTAACCAAGGACGTGGAGTCTGTCGAAAACATTTTGGGGGACAACAATGGCAAGGGGGCACATTCGTGGACCACAGTTGTAATCTTCTGTTAGGTGAAGAAAATACATTTCTTCTCAGGGTTCATCTTGGCGCCAGGTGTGCAGTTGAACGACCTCGCGAAGGCAGCAGTATTGCGAGCAATTTTGTTGCAGTCCGCAGTGTAGGCGCTTTGGAAGTTGTGTGTAGAGCAGGCCATGTAACAGATGGTCATGAAGAACGCTTTCAACGGTGGAAGGTCTTCTCCGACAGGAAGGCTACCACTGCCGCCCTCATCAGCCTCTTGCAGTGCAGCGTACGCGATTTCAAGCGCCGGTAATTCTGGAAACACGCTTCCTTGCGTTTTGAGGCAGCTGTTCCGCTCTCGAAAACCTTTTTTAGACCATTCTGAAAGAATGCTGTCAACACTTGTGCCATTTGGCAGCCAGCGAATGCCAGTTTCATCAAAGGCCTTAGCCAGCTCCAAAGCGAGCAAGTATCCCAAACTACCGAAAAGCATGGCGTTTGTTCCTTCTCTATAGTACATCGGGGGATTGAGCATATATATTGGCATTTGTATGAGGCCTGAGAAGTAGTCATATTCGGGGTAGGATTGCGCGAAGTTCAGTGGTAAAATACGCGCTTCGTAATACGCCTGGGAATCTTGAATGCGGCTCAATTTCTCCATTTCAGTGCGTATGGTCCTTCTTGCTTGCATCCAGAGCTCAGCGAACGATTCCGCCGTGGTCGGATACTCCTTGTAAATTTCCTCAAGAGTCTGGTTACCCATCAGCTCCTGATCAGGCCACGCCCTTATCTTAACCGACGAAATCTTATCGCTGATGACGCGCTTGTCACGTTGGTCAATCCACGATGAATTCTCGACTTTCTTAAAAGCAGCCGATACCATTCCTTGGAACCTGGTCCGAATAAGGTCCTTGTCCTTTTCGTTCTTGCTGGTGGACATTTCAAGCGAGAGCACGAGCACCTTGTATGTCGATTCAACGTGTAATCCACATAAGTGGACTTGTAGACGTTAGCCTTGTAAATATTGCCAAAATGCCTCAGCAGCATCCGCGGCTCAGCTATTGGAGCTTACAACTGAACGAATGCCCAAGAAAACTGGTGGAGAAGTCTAAATTCGCCGTACTGGCTGAAGAAGCTACCGATGGTCTTTAAGATTTTGCTACTTTTGAGGATAATGACGTCACCGACACCCAACGGGGGATCCACTTTTATTATTTTATCAAGGAGCTTCTTCCATATGGTTGAAGTAATGGGTTGGGAGTAATCATCGATTTCTTCGAAGTGAAAGGCAACAGGGGATTTTATTTGGGTGAAGATGAGTTCACTCAGGCGAGTTAGTATACTTCCATCCATGATGCGAGTGTCATTGATCGTAGCTTCTAGAGTCGATGCGTCCGTAGTGCCCGAGTAATTTACGCTAAGGTCTCTGTAGAAACCCATCCAGTAATCAGTGTAGCTTCTGATTTAATTAACAGACTCGTACTGGTTCAGAAGAAGAGGTATTTGTTGCGCAGGACCGAAGCCGAGGCGCCATTTTTTATGAGCCGGCAGAGTTAGCACACGGACCTCGATCCACAAATCAATTCGCCACTTGTGGGAGAGCGCCACAATGACACCTAGAGGGTCGGCATCCTCTGGCGACAGCTCCGGCCAACTGAGATCCATTTACGCATAAGCTGCTTGAAATCCGGTAGGTAGGCGCCACCGTGGTCATTTGTGGTCATGCAGGCCTTGTACATGTTGAGAGCCTTCTGACCAGCTTGGATCTTTTGCGTGCCGCGGACGAGCATGGTAGTGAAGTCTGCCAGTCGCGAGAACGTAACCTCATCGACGGGAGTCTTCACGTGCACCCGCTTATCGCTAGTAGGAAACCAACTGGAGCAGACATACGCTGAAAAATCCTCGCACGGGTCGATACTCCTGTTTAGACGAGACATCAGAACATTCATGTGTCATTGGCAATGAATCGTGTCGCAGTACGGCTTCCCCTTCGAAACTGTTTTCTCGGTCCGGAATGTCAACGCGATCGCTGTGATGACGACTGAGAAGAGCAAAACCGTTGTCAGAAACACGATCCCTGCGTCAACACCTTTTCTGGTTGGACTGAGCTGCAAGAAAGTAAAAGAAAAACATAGTTTACGGCGTAAATTTAGCCCTTTGGTAATGCCTCCTAACGCCTAATTTAAATCTTTGGTAACTTTATGTGGCACACATGATGAAGAAAACAACAGGATTTTGGAAGCAAGCTACCGACCAGGAGGCTCATTCTAACGCCGCTTCTGTCAACAAATATTGTGTGCTATTACCTCAAACTAACTTTTGCAATGAGAAATAAATCAGTGCACTAGGTACATGATCTCTCCAGTAGTTTTTAAAGTGCTTTATGTGTTAACTTACTTGCAGCCCTGTCCTTAAATTTGAGAGAAGTAGTGAGTGACGAAGTGCATGGAATAATAGTGATAAAGAGCAACAGAATCTTGGTAAAAAACTAAGGCTTCGCCATTTGCTTTTAACTACGAATTTTTTTCTTTTATAATACGAGACGAGACGTTTCAATGAGTATGTTGAGTATCACTAGCCTGTAGCTACATCGCTACCACATCACAGCGTTAAACTAAAAATAAATTAAAAGGATTGAACACTGCTGAACCGAACATAGAGCGAAAGCATAAGCTGCGGGTGACCGAGCGTTTTTCTTCTTCCCGAGCCCACATATAGAGCTCCGCTTTTACCAAGCCCAAGTCGTATGAAAGTGCCTGAGAGGCCTATAGGGGTAACGTGAATGCCAGGGTTCTGGCAGGCTGATTCTGACATAAACGCCCCATGTGAAACGAGAGACCCAAGTTGGCAGCTCCTGCCAGGGTACCATGGACACGTACACGAACAGAGAGACGCCACACCGCGACGAGCGGTTAGGCCTGGCTTAGTATTGCTTTCGCAATAAAAATATCGGTTGTTACAGCAAATACATACAGGAATACTCAAACAAGAGCCCGTTATAACAAAATCTAAGGATTGTACAAATGTCATCTAGTCCGTTAGTAGCATAGTAAAATGAGATTTCCCGACCATGTGAAGAAAGTTTAGTTAACGTTTCGGAATCCCTAAAGCTAAGTATGATTACCTTGTTGATTGATTGGGTCGCACTGAAAACCCATCCTTCACCGGAGTCGCACTTGTGGCCTAATGCTTCGCATAATCATATTGCATAAGCAGGTTTAAGTTTTTTTTGTTGTTGTGCCGAGCTTATTTTGAGTCGGCTACGTGATCAAATATCTTAGGCGCAGCCGAGTTGGGAAATATGTTGCGATGACGTTAAGCATCATCTCAAGCGATTTCATTCTCTGCTTACGCATAGTTTGCCATAGCGCTTCAGCCTGCCTGAACCACGCAGAGATCATCAGGGAACCCTTTCTGCCAATTCGGTAGAGTTCCTGTCATCGCAACGCGGAGTGACTCACAATCGTCTCAAGCTACTAATACAAAGGAAATGGGATCTTCCAAATATAAGAGCCTCCCTAATACTCAAATGATTATCTTGGAGATAGTTCGCATGAACCCAATACGCACCCTGTTCTTTGAAAAGACACGTTTTGTTGCGAAAGCAACACTACTACGCTACTATGTGCACATGCGCGGTAGGGGAGAGGAGGTGTCGCAGTGTGTGTATATATATGGTTTGGCGTCGGGGAAGGCGAGCCATTATGTACAGTGAAGAGTCGGCTAGACTGAAAGAAGCCAGACTTCGGCGCCGCAATGAAACAAGAATACAGCGTGCCAAAGAGAGCATAGAAGAGCGTGCTTTCGCCACTCCATTTCGTTAACCAGAAAAAGCCACTGGCTGTAGTGGAGGGCTTCGAATATCTCGTACGACTTGAGGTGTTTAATCTCCACCATGGACACCCCGCAATACAAGCTGCATGGCGTTTTCTCTCCTATCGAGACGCTCCACAAGTGAGGGTGGAGCTCGGGTCCCTCAGCTGAGTTGTGGAATTTTCAACCAACCAAGTCACAATATTGAGGCCATTTAAAGTCTTCGTATTTGTTCAACGTCAATTCTCTCCTTCAGATTTGAAATGATCAGGCGAATGCAAGGGTGAAAGAAGAGGACAAGGAGAAGTTCAAGACTAGCACTCTCTTCCCACGTTTTTATTTGTGTTTTGGAATTCGGAATCGTCCACAAAGGTGTCGAACGAAAATGTTTCCATTCCTTATGTGCGATTCGGGGGTTCAAATACTTGGCGGTTAGACTCCGAATTCCTCAGCAGCACTAAATGCCGGGACACGAACGAACGGTACACAAAAACAGCACAGGGAAAATCAGCATGGCGCCAAAAGAGCACACGTGAAAGCAACAAGCGTCAAAACAGCAAACCAAATGTTAGCACACCAACAAAAAAGCGCAATTCCGTTCTCTCAACGGTCGGGTCCAGCCACGTTTCTCCTCACTTGTTTTCTTTTAGCGAGTTAAAGGGGTATTGTTGCCGAGCTGCGTCTCTACACGCACCCTAAAGGCAACATACGCTCACTGAAAGCAGGAAGTGGCTACGGTAACGGTAATTGTACAGTGTAAGGATTGTCATAGTGTAACCTCCTGGCTTTGTTCACGGTTGGTTTTGCAGCCATTCGGAATCAAAAGCATCATATATTACAACCTAGACGGGAACAGACCCCCGAAAAGATTTAATTCATTTGAATTATGTGCATTATATACATTAAAAAAAAGATCGTTTTAATGTAGTGAATTGTAAAAAAAACAACAACAACAGAAAAAGATTACTTACAGGTGTTCTGAATGCTGAGCTAAGTATTATTAATGCATTGCCCCACTGAATTGCCGGGAATGGCGGGCTTTAAATACAGCCTTATTCGTTTTGACAATATTTACGCTCTTTGTCGCAGGTGATGCTGCTCAGAGGACCCTACTGCTAAGAGAACGGAATCACGCAACAAAAAGCGCATGAACAAAATAGCACAGCCATCGGCACAGCGGCAAAACAACACAGAGAAAAAACTAGCAAAGCAACAATACAGCATAGTGCTGTACCATACAACACAGCAGGAGCGGTGCACTCAAACCTTGGCGAGTCGCACTCTGTTATGCAAACTTCGCCTGCTTTGCTGTCTAATGCAAGAAATACGGTAATGATTCAACCTCTGAATACAATAGAGAGATGAGCGAGTTTGCTGCTCTTCGCAATGCGGCGACGCCATATAGTGATCTCTAATGCAGTGGCGACACCTGTTCGCGTTGGCCTTGGTTCGAAATCCACTCGCGCTCGGAAAATTTGTCTAGTTCAATTCATCTGAGGCCAGAAAGATGTTGACCCGCACAAACTGACTGTCAGAGGGGAATTACAAGCTTTATAAAACGAACTATAAAAGAGAAGTGCCCCAGTTAAGATAGTATGCTTGGGAGGGTTACTGAAGTAAACTTGATTTCTTTTGGGTTATTAAAAAGCGAATTGTATTCCTGCCAATCGCCTTGAATATGACGTGCTAAAAATAATACATCTGAACAGAAACCTCAAATATCAATAGCAGCGGCTGGTGTTATCTGCACATTGCAAAATTATTAATGCGTTTTTTTTTAATCCGAGCCGAGGACGGATATAAATATTATACATGGTACTGCTGTACTTCTTTGTGGAACTCTGAATTGTAAAAGCACCCCGCCGGGGTGGCGCAGTGGTCACGGCGCTCGATTACTGTTCCCAAGGACGCGGGATCAAATCCCGACCTCGGCGAGAGCTTTTCGATGGAGGCGAAAAGCAAGGCGCCCGTGTGCTGTGCGATGTCAGCGCACGTTAAAGAACCCCAGGTGGTCGAAATTTCCGGAGTCCTCCACTACGGCATCTCTCATAGCCTGAGTTGTTTTGGGATGTTAAGCCCCACAAACCAAACCAATTGTAAAAGTGAAATTCCCTGTATATTTTTTCAATCATAATCCACTACATTATATCCACAAAATACCACTGAAAGCACCTGTGTAACTGTCGTTTGGTATCACAATATATCAAATTTCTTAACATGAGTTCGTGGCCATTAGTTTCAAGAGATAATAAATCAAGAACGGTGTTACTACAAGGCGACTATTTCCGGTGGCACAGCTGACGTAGTCTGAGAATTCTAAATGTACAGTACTGTTTCTTTTTTTTTTTGCCTAGCCGTAATGTTATGGGTTTATTTTGGGACACGTTTTCCGCTAGAAGGCTGCATGGCTAGGTGCACACATTCACCCGAAATGTATGCAAGTGCAGATAGATATTGGTCTGTAGATTACTGAAAATTTTTTTCTCCTTTGTCTACAGACTTTGTTTTCAGACCTTATGATTTTAATTCGGTATATCACTTGGTGTTCTAAGAGTTCGCCCTTTTAACTTCCTGAAAATGTATTAAATATATCACTGCACTGGAGTTGATTGCATCGGAACTGCAGAGCCTCCATTTGGATAAAACTTCGCGCCGGTTGCGCTTCGTTCGCCCTTTCCTGGAGGCATTCCAAGAGGAAAAAAAAAGAATAAAGGCCTCATTACATAAAACCGAAATAAATGGTTTGATAGCACAGTCTATTGGATCTCGTAGACGACGACGGGGCACCGTTCAGCGTTGTCGGAGCTGTCTCTGTTAAAAGCATTATTGAAGATTTCAATCACGTCTCTGCGAGGACAATATCCTGTCGGTACGTGCGCATTTTTAATGGGCAAAGTAATGAAAGGGCTATTTTCTAACCGCGCAGAAATATTTCTTAAAAAAAAAAAAGCGGTAGGTTTATCTGTGCCCCCCGTACAGTGGGTGTATATGAACAGGGCGTAATGAGTTGACAGCAACTAAACTAGGCTATAACTAAATCATTTTTTTTATTTTAAGGTTTTATTTTATTTCAAAGGAAATAAGATATCATTCGATAGTGCAGGCAGTCAATATCCTGGTGAGACATGGTTTCATGTCTTCTTATTAGGCAGTGTGGTTCGAAATATAGAAGGTTAGAAATACGCATTTGAAAGCTCGTTGGGGTATATGTTTCCGGCATTGCGAAATGCTGCTTGCTACCTTATGGGTTAAACGGTACTGCTCCGCTGTGTTTTGTCGTTTTGCTGCTTATATTTTCGTGTTTTATATTATCGCTGGGTTGTTTTCACGCTTTTCCGTTTTGACGCGTGCTGTTTTTGCTATTTATTAAGGGGGATATTAAACCATGCAAAATACAATCACATATGCAGAAAATGTCACAATTCCTCTTGACAATTCCTGGCAGTAGTGCACACTTTTCAACTCGAAATCGCGGAAAACAGCGTAGCTGTGCTTTAAAACACTGTCTCAAAATAAATAACAGGAAAGAGGACTCCAAGGGAAATAAAACTTTAAGCGTTCAATGCTAAAAGGAAATCGCATTTACATAAAATCGAAGCCAAAGCAGCTGATAAAGTATTCGACTCTTCCACCGTTTCCGAAAAAATAAATAATAATAAAAGGAATTCGTTTTGCATTGAAATAGTTTGACCTCTTTTGGGTCGTCTCTTTGTGGTACGTATAGCTTGGGGCCTGAAGGTAATTTAATTTTCTGATATCCGTGCAATCGTAAAATACATTATACAATAAATTCAGGCGGAAGCAGTTGCTCTTATGGCTAAGCTCTTGCCACCCGACACTCTGCTTAGCACTTGTAATGCTCATATTCCTATTATAGTTACCTAAATAAAAAGGGAAGCTCAGTTTTGGAGCAGTTCAAGTTTCGCTCCCAACGTTGCGGTATCGAAATCCCGCACAGTGCACGCGCACTCCAAAATGGAGCGATCATTTGAGAAATAATGTTTCACTTTCAGAGAACGGGGAACGGTTTTAAGTTGCGATACAGAAACCTAAACATTTTTGCACCGTTCGATATTTTGCACACTTCATATTCCTTATACTGATCTGTCGCTCTGCTTTTCTGAAGAGCGTTGTTTTCTCGTGTGCTGTTCTGCGCTTTGAGAGAATTTATCAGTGTATCGATATTAAATAGGGTAGTAACTACTCACAAAACGCCCTTGTCAGCTAATTTAATGTAACGACTTCCCCGCCTATGTGGTGGATCAGAAGTGCATTGCTGGCCAGGACGATGCGCTAGGACTGATACCAACTAAGCATAATTGCTTTATAGGTAGGCAATCCTCTTTGGCGATTGCTTTAACTCACTGAATATTGAAAGTGCAAGAAAGTAAGCGAAATTGAAGCGCTTTTGCCATTTGTGAAATTAATGCTTAAAATCCAGCTCGTCAGCGAAGTACTGTATAGCTAGCAGTAATTTTTCGAACAACGAAGACGTGACAGCATGAATTTGCTATTTTGCGAGGGTCTGGGGCAGACGTCGTGCTGATCACTTATTATGAATTTCGATAATTTTCGCGGCTTCCATAAAACATTCGCACTTAAATTCTTCGAGCAGCTGAAGTACAATGTAACGTATCTCGGGAATGCCCCATAGCGGTCGAAATTCTTGCATCTCTTGAGACGCGCAGTGCTTAAACTTTTTCTCTTTGTTCGTGGTGGGGTCAGTCCTTTGACGGGGCTGTCGTCTTTATCTTGAGCAAGGGTTGTTTTTCTATTTATTGTTGTCCTTAAATTCCTAAATGCATGTTTGAGTAGCTACTTCTGGCAGAGTAGTAAATGATATAAAACTGGAAGCTGCGCAATTCTATCTGGCCCTAACTGTTTTAAAACGCCGAGAGATTGAGTTTGTTAAGTTCATGAGGTTTACCGCCCGAAAGCATCTCGGAATATGAGAGACGTCGAAGTGGAGGGCTCCAGAAACTTCAAACACCTGGGGTTCTTTAACGCGTACTGACATCGCACATAACACACGCGCACATAACACACCTATATACAGAAGCGGTGTACGGGACCGGCATTCGATTCCGCATCCTTTGGAACAACATTCGAGCACCCTAACCACTGTAAACCATGGCGGGGCTACAATTTCGGGCGTAAACATCCTAAAATGCACAGTTTGTTCAGAAGCAGGCGAAACTCTTGATGTAGACGTAAATCAGGGCTCCCACAGATATATACGAAAATATCTCTGTTTTCAAACCTAATCTCACATTCCTCCGTTTTGCATCAACACTACCAGTTTTTACAGGGTCACCGTGTGTCTCCTAGAAATTGTACTTCACGACAACCAGTCGTAATAAGTACCACCGGGAACTCTTCTATAGAATAGGCCTGTTGCTTAGGAGATTAGTGATGCGTTTTATCCTTGCACGAGGCCCGCTGTAAAACATACCGAGCTCCTGAGCACCTTCTGAGTTGACCGCTGAATTTACAGCTATATCTAGGAATTTAAACAGATAGCCATAACACTTTCACTCAGGACCCTCCAGGGCCCTCAGTAAGCTGACTGGCCAGCTGGCGTACATAATGCTACTAGTAAGTGCAATCTCTGGGATTGCTTTCACTGCCAAGAGCAGCCGTCGCGTCCAGTAACACATTATAGTGTGGCCTATATGTTACGAAAAAAGAAAACTTCTCAAGTGTATTCACCTCGGTCTCAGAGGCTCCTCTCAGAGGTGACATCGCTTCACCACGAAGCCAAGCACTTCCTCTCTCTTTAATTTGTGGCCGGCTCTGATTTCCCTTGGAAATCCAACAGGTCTCTCTGGCATTTCGAAGAAAGGAAAGTGAGGCCGCTGTGGTGGGGTCATTCTCAGACTGCTGCGAAGGTCTCGCCGGGCCTGAGGCTACCGATGCAGCGGAGAATCCTCTTGGGGACAGCGTGGGCTGAGTTGCTGCCAGTCTGACAGGAGGCAGGGTCCGACCTGCGCTGTCTCTTTGAGCAGCGCGTGGTACCATCGAGCGGCAACTGGTAGGGGAGAAACTCGCATTTGCCTTTGGTCCAGGAGAGAGGGGAGTGGAAGACGCGAGGTGGTGACGTGGGTCGTGGCGCTGCAGTAAGAGTTGTGGTGCAAGTGGTGAGTGCAAATTTCCTTCCCCGTTCTGGTGAATTCGATCAAATAAAGGGCTATTTCGAAGCTTAGTACAAGCACAATGCTGTTTGCGCCACTAGAATATGTTTTTAAACTATTTAGCTGTTACAGTGCTCTCGAAATAGTTCTAAAAAGCATTCAGTTCAGTGGTATTCCAGCTGAGGCAATTATTAATTTTAACAAGAAGAAAATGTTAAACAATTTGAATCCACAACTGTGTTAGACTTGAGCGAACCATGGGATGTGGTATAAGAGGTTTTATGGGAATATGCCTCAAACCAAACATTTTTTCCACGCATTACACAAAGGTATTTCTGGCTAGTCTCCAGCTCAGACGTCTCATCAGGCCTATCTAGGATGCTGTTTAGAGGGTTGTTTTTGGTTTTATATCGAGTGTGGACCTTTACCCTGCCCTGACATCTCAAACTACATAAGGGGGTTTCAGTTCTTCTCTCTGAGTGATTAGAGGGCTTGGATCTAGAAAGATCTATCCACACGTTAAGAGCTCAAACATTTCAAGATCTGTAAGCTTTTGTATCTACAGTAATGTAATGAAAACAATCCTGATTCTTTACTTATTTGTCCTGCACAGTCCTTCCATAACATAAGCATTTAATTTAAAATTGGCTGTTACGTCGCCCACGCAACTGTCCTTCGCTTCATGGCTCCATACGGTCGCCAATGGTTCCGCTAAGTTACTACCTGTCCCTTTACGAACCTGTTCTTTCGGAGAGGTGGACCTGGAAAAACGTTTCTCATGGCTCTGCTTCTCTGCGCTCGGCCCGGACGTCTTCACAGAAGCACTCGTGTCTTTCGTTCCTTCAGATGAAGGGCTTTTGGTTCCAGGCATTGCGAAGGCGCCACTGCGTGACGAATAAGTATGATACAAATCACTTTTCCTTGTTTCACGCTAGTAGGGGAACATTGCAGTCCAGTTGCTGAACGTAACCTTTTAAGGCACTGCGTATTTCAAACTCTTTCTACTAACTCTAAACTCAAGACTTTTAACTGGAAAAACCGGCCCTTTGGACTGCGGTAGATATTGCAGGAATTCGCCAAGCGTTCGCTGAACCACAATCTATATGCTACATCTCTCCGTCATGATGGTCACTAGCAGTGATGACGTGATGCTGTGGCTACGACGCGTAGTGTGACCTGGAAGCCGCATTGCGCTCGTAATGCTACGCATTTTCTCGTGTGGAATTGGAAATAAAACATCACTTATTTACGACACATTGGTCTAAACTGCCAGTGTGGCGGAGCAAAACACAATCGCATACAACTTCACAACAGAGCACACACGACCCTTTCAATTCCACAGTCATTGCAACAAAGGGGCACAGGGTATCATCCTTGTATCGAGTTTTCATGTGCGTGTCATGGGCCCAATTTCGGTAAGAACGTTTGTTTCGGTTTAGTGTGAAAACAAGCATCGCATTTCCTCGAGTTGTAGGGCTTTAAAATTGAGATTTTCTTCGTCTCAAAAGCTTATGCGGCATCATCATGTTCACGGTTTCGATCTGGATAGTAGAACGTCGAACTGCAACAATTAAAAGTGAGTTTACTAGGTTTTAGTTAACGATTTGTATAATTACGAGTTTTGTAGCAAAGTATACATTCCGACCAGCGGCGGCTGTGTTTCGATGGAGGCGAAACGAAGAGGCATCCGTGTGCTGGGCGACGTCATTTGTTGCTGTTGTTGTGAGTGTAGGAAGAAGGAAAAGAAAATACACGGGCCTGCTACTTGCTCTGTAGATGAGCCACCTCCCCTGCCTCGTGCGGACAGAAGAGATGAAGTCGAGAATAAAGACCGTTAAATATGCCCAGGTGGTCGAAATTATTCAGCAGCCCTCCACTACGGCTCCTCTTTTTCTCCTTCCACTTTCACTCCTACCTTCCTACCTTCTCTTACGGCGCGGTGAGGTATCCACAGAAAGAAGTGTGACAGATACAGTGCGTTCCTTCCAGTGAACCAAATAAACAAATATGCATGGCGTGCCTGGCAGTTTGTTCCCGCAAATATGTTTTCTATTTAGCATTTGCCATTAGTACTTATTGAAAGTGCGAGCTGAAAATCGTTATAAGAAAAAGGAAATGTCTAGAATAACGAGCATGAGAAGTAGTTTTTTCTCACGAGATACAGCGATAGTGGCCTCCCAGCAAGAAGTTCTTCAGAGACAAATCAATGCGAGAAAGACGACAGTAAGGGACAGCTTCTTGGCATGAAAGAATGTAGGTCGGATCTCGGCGCATTGAGATGTTCATAGTAAAGCACATTCGACATATCTTCCGGCACGAAACAACTTCGAGTCTAAGCTATCGCACATGGAGCATATCGTGGCAAAGCGAATACAGGAGTCGTTCAAGCGATCACACAGGATTGCATTGAACGTGTGACGAAGCATGCATGGGAACCCAGACATTAGGGAACGTGACGGCCACAGCAGCAAAGCCTTTGATGTAATGCCCCATGCAAGCAGTAGAAAGCACTGCACGATACCTAATCATCTCAGATCGGTCCACCACTCAAACGAACTGAAATAGCGGTTACTCACCGTCTGTGGTCGCAGTAGAGCGCGGCAAGTACTGCTCACAAAGCACAGGAAAAATACGGCGAGAAAGGGGCGGGTGACGAGCTGGTCTCCGTGACAGAACGGTGCGACAAAATTCTTCTAATGTGTCACGCGATCGCGGGCAGATCGGGCTGCGCGAGTGTTTCGTCTTCTTTCACAGGTTTATTTGAACGCTTTCGTAACAAATGCCGGAAGCTTCGTCAGCTGAGCAAATGAACCGGCGAATTAGGGTAGAGTCTTGTGAAACATGCTGGTATCCTTTCATGAAATCTGAAATTATTATAAACGGGAGCGGATGAAATAACCGCCCCCGGTGAAGCACTTGGAAAAAACACAGCAATACATCTCGAGAGGTTTGTAAACTATAGGCATCCTCAATTCTTAAATATTGAGCAAAATATACCCGAAAGGGATTCGGCCGAAAAGCAGATGGCCCCAAGAGCTGGCAACCTATGACCATGCTTTGAGGGAATGTAGCATTTCACCGCCGCCGCCGAATACTATGCGTGACCCTTTTCTCGAGCAGTGGGAGCCCGTCCTGGCAAGCTCAGTCTAGGTAGTCCAGGCTAAGGCCGTGGGCAGGGCCACCTAGGGGGCCGTCAGCAAATGGGTTGATGGCCCCCTAACCTAGAACCATCGTCACGTGCTTTTGCCGGATTAGTTTTATCAAGCATCTATTGTGTACCAATTTATAAGAACTTCCGAGCGCAAGCTGCAATTTCTTAAAAACGTGGCGCTCCGGACATCTCTAAGAATTGCATGGCATAACTATTGCCCAATGAAGAACACGGGAAGCATGTGACTGTCTGTTGGCATCTGTTGTTCGTACAAACCACTTCGAGCGTTGTGGTCCGATGATGGTACATTAGCCCTCAATTACTGCCCGATGAAAGTAAAAACAAAAAGTGGCCGAGGGTTCTTAATAGTGCCTCAAGGTAGCACGGTTTAACATACCGTTTAAACTAGTTTAACCTGTGGTAGCTCACTTTAGTGAAGCAAACGTTCATCCGTGTCAGCCGAATTCCTCACATCGGCTTAGCCATACTAGCGCTCTAAACCTGTGTGGTACATTTAAGCTCCGAATTCAAAGGTGTCACACGATAGCCCTATGTCTCCAACGTTCGTCTCCCAGAGCGGTTCTTTGTTGACGTATGTACGTGCAGGGTCAGCCCGCTTATTGGCTAATCCCTTAATTTGCTACTTTTATTATATCACACACTGATATTATCACGCAGTCCTAGACTAGCACATTATAAAGCTGCTTGACATTATTGACGACCAGGTGTAAATATAAAACATCGCTTTAAGAAGCCACGCACTGCCTCCAATTGGCCTAGTAATTTTTGTTCCTATCCATGCCCAAGGCACATGTCGATCATATCCCGGTGGTTGACATTAGAGTTTAGCAGTGTACAGATATAAACTCATCAAGTATTTGTTGACCACGTCATGCAATTACGCTCGCGCATTTAGGCTATTCCGCATACGATACGAAATCTGACGATCGGCAGATTTGTGAGCGCTCGCATCAAGTGCACATAAGAGCCGCCATGCCCAGTACATTCACGGTATCTGTACAAGGGTCTCCTCTTTTCTTCCTCCTACTCTGAATAGTTTGCCGCGCAATATGTTATGTCAACATACTTTAGATATGCAAAGTTTTGCCACACAGAATACAGTCACCATTAAATCCCCGTCACTTGAATTTGCATACGATTCAGGCTTTTAACTATTTTTTCGTGTAGTTGAAAACGGTTTAGACGTGTTTGTGTACCTTTCGCTCCAAAGTGTGACATTTCGTTCCAACGTGATACATCTTCTCCTTCTTTTAGCCACGCCAAAAATGTACATTTGATTTCAGTGAAACATAAATATACCTATTTGACACTGTGTGTAAAAAGCTTAAACTTACTGCCATCTAGTATTGTATTGCTTAAGGTTCGGCATCTATTTTAGAAGCCCATCTACCACGCGTATGATTCGATTTCCACGGCGTTTATTTATTTCCTGATATCATCGAATAGAATCTTCCCTTCCTTTTTCTCCCTCCGCATGGCTTCCGAAGTGTATGGCACGAAATCTGGCCCTACCTTGCTAACATCTCTTTCTTTTTTAACTGCATCTCCCCTCTAATATTATGTAATATCTTTCATCTTCAATTCGTAATTTTTCTCTTTAGTGTAATGTGGTTTGAAAATTGGCGCTTATGATACAAATATTGACTTCTAAATGTACCATGCCTATTATTCCAGCCCAAGTTATGGTGCATTTCTCCACTTTGCAAACATGTATTTTGCTCAGTGTTTGTAGTGGTTACCAGTATTTTGTTCTTGTATAATATGTTCCTGGCTTCCTAGCTTTCTCCTATTCGAACATTTACTTTGCCTATGTTGTTTAACAGCCTGAAACGGCCTTATTTATTGAGAAAGCTTAACGCTGTGTTTATGGCGAAGCTTGAAGAGTTTTTGATTACTTTATGTTATGCCCAGAAGGGCCCTTGATGTACCTAAAATA